>CM017567.1:42593363-42670492 GCA_007844125.1 Sinonovacula constricta | reverse complement strand
TGTCCTTCTATCTGAAACAGTGTATAAAGCAAACCTGGTGTGACAATTATAAGACAGATCGTGTTGATTATAATAAGGTTCTCATTTATACATAGAGTACTTCCTCTACCTCGTCAGTTGAAATGTCATTCTTCCTATTATACTCAATAGGCATACATCGTGTGCACACTTTCTTCATGAGTTGACATCAAATGTGTTTTAGAAGTAGGCGACAGTCTTCACTACAATAAGCCAGATCTTTGTAAATCATTGAGGCCTTCACATGCATAGTGATACGGTTTGCCATTGTTGTGATATTCGTCAGCAAGATGCGTTCTTAATGATGTTAATAATTCCCCAGACAGGTGGACATTCAGAAAAAAAAAGTGTTACGATATATCCATCTAGTTTTTATGTCGTAAAATGTCATAATAACAAAATAATATAATAACATAATAATCATCTCTGTAAACGTGTTATAAGGACCTTAGTATAAGATATAAGCCATACATGTTATAAGCACCCCGTCTTAACAACACTTACAAAAACACTTACAAAAACGTGTACACAGCAAGAAATGCTATTGGAATATGCAATGACCTTAAATATGGCATAGACTTTGCGGGTTGCAGGGCACATCTTTAAGTGTATATCAGTAAGATGGTGAGGTTTGATTGACACCCTGTAAACTGCAAGGTACGGTGTGTATCGGCTCTTACCTTTCAGGAATATCAGTTAATATCGAATAAAATTAAATGATGGTAAAGCATAGGTTACAAATAAATGAAGCGGAAAAAATATGAATAGTGGTACATCTCACAAGCTTTCGTAGGATAAGGAAAATATATCCATGGGCTTAAAACGTTTTAATTGGTATTATTAGACGACATGTCCTACCCCCTTAAGCAAGCGCAATCATCTATCACCAGCGTCTTGAGTCGTTTGAGAACATTACGATCATTTAAAGAAATACCCTTTAAATTTGACTTCAAACTTAACAAAAATGAATAAGAATGATGAAATATTCACAAGATCTTTTGTCGATTACCGACCTGATGTTCGTATATTCGTTATCATTCCTAATGTATATTGTTCTATTTATGGTTTACGTGGTATATTGAGTTTTCTTTAATGTAAAGTATGTGGTAAGAGTAAGGGCTGATGACCTTACTATCGAATTGTTGCATATTACATCCGTATATGTTATTTTATTTAAAATCGCGACCCCTATCCCCGGTCCGAAGTTCATATCTCGTACTTTTTGACAAGGGTTCACGGTTCACTTTTTTTTTGTGGTACATGTTCCCGGAGTTCAAATGACGTACTTGTGTCGGAGATACGGATTACCGGAGTTGATATGGCGTACTGATGTCGGAGACACGGGTTCCCGGAGTTCAAATGACGTACTTTTGTCGAAGACACACTTTCCGGAGTAAATATGACGTACTTTTGTCGGACAAAGGGCTTACCGGAGTTCAACAGAGATACTTTTGTCAGAGACACGGGTTCCCCGAGTTCATATGACTTACTTTTGTCAGAGTTCATGGAGTATATATGGTGTACTTTTGTCGGAAGAACGAGTTTCAAGAGTTCAATGTCGTTCTTTTGTCGGAGACACGGGTTCCCGGAGTTCAAATAACATACTTTTGTCGGATACATGGGTTCCGGAGTTCATATGACGTACTTTCGTCGGACACACGGGTTAGGGGTTCAAATGTACTTTCGTCAGACACACGGGTTCCGGAATTCAAACGACGAACTTTCGTCGGACACAGGGATTTACGGATTTCAAATAATATATACTTTTGCCAGAGACACGGGTTCCCGGAGTTTATAGGACTTACATTTGTCGGATGCACGGGTTCTGGAGTTCATATGACGTACTCTTGTCGGAGACACGAGTTCATGGAGTACATATGGCGTAATTTTTCGGAGACACGGAATCCCGTTATTCATATTACGTAAACTTGTCGGAGACACTGTTTCGCAGAGCACATATGATGTACATGTACTTTTTTCGAAGACACGGGTTCACGGAATACATATGACGTTGTCGCGTAAGTGATCACAGATAATATGAATGATTTCACGTTTCATTTACGTGACAACCCCTCGGCTTGCCGTATAACCAGCCCAGATCTCGTTTATCTGAGTTTGGACGAATCAATCCTCCCAACTGATGGGTGGTAATAAAAGTTTGATTCTCCTGACGTCGACTTTGTCGTTTCGATGCCACATATTGCTATATCGTATTTTGTGTCAGTAAATAACAGACGATTGAACAGACTACGCACGAGATTTTGCAAATTTACAAGAGCTTTGATTTCCTAAACATGTATAATATATAGACGAAAAAATTGGAAATACATGTACAGTTATGATTGTTGTTGATGCTGTTGTCGTTGTTGTGGTGATTGTAATAAAATTTTAATATTTAAAATAATAACACATATTGCATGTAACAGATCAATTGGATTGAATAAAAATCGAATGCAGTTTTATGTGATCCGACAGTGTGAACACAAAATTCGCAGACTGGCTTCTCTCGTTATCACATCTACATCTGCACAATATGTGGTCCCATACAGGTTACGTTAGCTCTATGAACCTTACATACGCGACACTTTGCTAACGTAAATCTATCTATACCTTACCTTAAAGATCAAAAACTGCATGTAGAACCGGTCAAGGTGGCAATGTTTTAGTTTTAAAAAGTTGACCCAACACGTATAATGGTGACAAAAGGAATACGCCATGTTCTCTTCTACCTCCGAGGTGAAATGTAGTCTCTTTCTCCAGCTGGATGGTTCGAGAATGAATTTTCAAAAAATAACTTCAGCCGCAGAAAAAAGCATTGTGAAAACATGCCTATCCACTGTGTGTTAATGGAGTACAAATATATGCAGATTTATTACATGACGTTTGCTTGTATAGACCTTATTTTTCTTATTATGATCAAGTCGTATTTTTACAATATGCGTTAATGCCTCGGTGTCTTCTTCATCGAGAAATAATCATTCGTTTTCATAGCCTTTACTATAACAATTCAATATAGAAGTGAATATTGTTTATGGTCCTACTCGCTTTTGATGCGCAGTTTGCGCATTTTTTTACTGTTGCACTGATAGAAACCACGAATATGTTAGCAAAATATGACGTGTTATGTTAGTGCATTTGTTTTTTTACCATTGTATCCTTGAGTACAACGCCTAACGACTAAAGCTACGAATTTAATGGAGATAATGAATGGCATTCACCAGAATACCATACTCTTCGCTCCCGAGTATATATAAGTTTTTTCTGCTGCATACCGGTGTATTCGAAGGATGACACATAATGTAACGGTGGAAACATGAAAACACGCCGAAGAGAAAGAAACCTGAAGTAAAAATAAATGTTTAAAGGCCATGTCCCATAGTTTATACAATTGCCCCATAATCCCCGCGAAAAACGAATGTTTCAAGCTCCGTTTTTGTTACATCAGGTTCAGTAATGTGCTTACCTTGCCAGAAAACCTGTTTAACAGACCAGAACACCGGTCTTTTGGTAGTCACTGATGTATTTACCTTACCAGAACACCAGTGTTACGTAGTCACTGATGTGTTTAACTTGCCAGAGCACCAGTTTTACGTAGTCACTGATGTGTTTAACTTGTCTGAACACCAGTGGTACGTAGTCACTGATGTGTTTACCTTACCACAACACCAGTGTTACGTAGTCACTGATGTGTTTACCTTACCACAACACCAGTGTTACGTAGTCACTGATGTGTTCACCTTACCAGAACACCAGTTTTACGTAGTCACTGATGACTAACAAAACTGTCGATGCATTCAAATTTACTAAAGTTTAACAAACAAAAGTTCATGAAAAAAGTTTAAACGTATTTTCTATTATACACGATACTTTAAATGCAGAAAGGTGTTAAAACACAAGCTAGTTTTCATGTGTCTTAGAATCTTGCTTCTGCCTGTTCAGCGCGCTGGTCGCCTATACATTGGGTCGCAAATTCCAATGACCCTGTGGTATTTTTGTTTGTGTTAGATGTTCAGAACCTTTTATTAAACTAACAATTTGTTCCTAAGATTCGACTGAATGCATTTTGATAAATAAAAGAGATTTGCTTCTTAGTTTATGAAGCAATGCAGCAAAAATTAATGGCACTATATTGGACGTTTTTATATGTTTTTATACAGCATAAGAGACAGTAAGTAGAACAAGCTAAAACTATATAAAATGGGAAAGCCCGGATACATATTACATATTGTTCCTTGTTTAAAATAAAGTACAAACAATATTAACAAGAACCTACACCGTAATAAGTGTCTTGGTATAGCAGGTATAGCATCAGTAATAACTGATGTAAGAAAGGTATGAAGAAGCTGTTAAAATCCAGGTCAGTGGCACCTTAATTAAACATTCCAAAGAGTTCAAATGAGTTTATTTTTAATAAATCTGCGTTTCTTGTTGTAGCCGCCCTAACGAGTATTTTGGTAGCCATGAAAAAGTCTAGTGGGGGTCTGCGGTAACCATACGTAGGCGTCTGACTATGCCTCAGTTCGATTATAACAGAGGTTCTTTGCATCCTGTTTATATATGATCTTGAAAGGGAACGAAGAGCAATCGGTATGTAAAAGCCATAAAAAAGACACAACAATAGTGAAATGGCAATGTTTCAAGTCGTAAACTGGCCCATCCTTGAACAAAGGCGAATCTGTAATGATGGTCTACATTTTTACTTCAAATAAACAATTATATAAAGACCATTACTGCGTTTATATTTAATTATATTATACATACTCTTTCGAATAGTTCGATTCTGACAGAATTCACCAGAAGCATTTCTTCATACCTGATCTTAATTGTTGCCCTTCATCTTTTATTATTTTAAAGTTTACAGGTTCTTGTGCGTTCATACGGACGCGAACCCGACTTCTGATACAAAATACTTTTTTTTTTTTTTTTTTTTTTTTTTTTTTTTTTTTTAATTTTTATTTGTGACTTTCGATCATACAAATACAGTTTCAATTTTACAACATGTAGTAAATATAAGATTTGACATAAATATCAATAATAAAGTTATATGTTGAGTCGGTTTGAAGAACAAATGGAGTACATGCATTGGTTGATTTATGGTAATGAATAGTATTATGGGTTTATTATATATGTTAATGTTGTCTTAATACAAATAATAGCAGGAATGAAGAAAGGTAAAAGAAAATAACGTATGTATCTTTTTCCTTGTACTGTTGAGATTTACGGATTGTAATGAAGTAATCGATGTAAAAAGAATTGTAATATACATTTAATTCTACCTCTATATATTGAATTGTATCTTTGTTTCAGTTGTTCCCGACTCATAAGCATACTAAACTTTTACTATAATGGCGTACATGTATTTCGAAACAGTCTTAGCAAAAATATATGTATTCACTTTAATTAGTCAACAAAACAAAAAAAAATAGACTTTGATAAAGATTGATTTAAGTCAAGATCAATATTGCAGTAATCGATAAACAGAGCAAAATACTGCAAACATTTATAGAAAGGATAATACTGTGAAATAATGATTAATTCAATTATACAATACATTGAGTTGTGTCATACATGGTTGATTATTTTTATTGTTATTGAAAATTCAATATTTAATGCATGTCTTTTCTGTAATGGACATACCTAAGGCTTAGTGTATACATATACATATATACCCATACATATATACCTATACATATATACACACAAACATATAGATACACATTTACATGGTTGATTATTTTTATTGTTATTGAAAATTCAATATTTAATGCATGTCTTTCCTGTAATGGACATACCTAAGGCTTAGTGTATACATATACATACATACCCATACATATATACCTATACATATATACACACAAACATATAGATACACATTTACATGCACAAAGATACACACTACTAGGCTTAACAAAGTTATTAACCCAATATTACAAAAACATATAGTTATACAAATCCAGATTGGCATATTATTTTTGTATAATAATGTGATTTTTAAAAAAAATAATATTCTATACTTGTCCTTTCTATAAACATTTTAAATAACATATGTAAATAAAGTAAGTTAGTAACTTAAGTTATATATGCTCATGTCTAGTCAGTCTAAGTGAATTAGGAATTAGTTAATATGTGTTATTAAATTTATTAGTGGGCTCCAGTATTTGTCATTAATGTCTTGTTTTAGATTTTTCCTTGAAATGTATTGGTCAATTCTGTATTGATTTATTAATTGTTTTTTGAACAGTTCAATACTAGGTTTGACTGTTTCTTTTGTTTTGAAAATGTGGTACTTAGCTAGCATTATTATTGTATTAAGAACATTAGTAAAATACCTGTTTCCAAAAATTATATCTTGGCACACTAAGTTTAAAGATATGGATGGGCAGTAAGTGTTTATAAGGGTTTGTAACTCATTCCAAAAAGTTTTTACCAACTCACAATCACAGAACAGGTGGAGGATTGTTTCTTTTTGTTTGTGGCACAAAGAACACAAGTTGTCATTTTTTATTTTCATCTTATAGAGTAACACATTTGTTCCTAAAATTCTATTATTAATTCTGGTTTGGAACCATTGTAGGTGTGTATCTTTCTGGCATTTGTATGGCAATTGAAATAATTTTAGTATATTATTTATTTCCCCACCTGTTTCAGAGCACCATTTATCTACTGAAGTTGGTTTAACATCACTATGAATCATAATGTCATATATATCTCTACAACCTTTATTGATTTTAAGCAGTATTGATAATGATAGTGGTAATAGAGGTTCCTCTAATCTTTTACCAATGTCCTGAATTGTGAGTTTTGTTAAGTATGCTTTAATTGAAGAAATTATACCCGCATACTCCAAGAAGTTGGTGATATTTTCATAAGAACCAATAAATTCTGTAAATGTTAAAAAAGTACCATCATTCTTCAATAAATCATTTATAGTGTAAATATTATTTTTTATGAAATTATAATTAAAAATAGGTTTCCCACCGACCTTTAAATTTTTATTGCCAAATAGGAAAACACTTTTTGTTTCTTTCTGGGTTTTTGGAACAAGTTTTCCCAAGTAAAGACTATATGCTGAGTATACATCTCTCCAAAATGGGTTTGAAATAATCTTTGATTGTTTCTGTATACACTCTGCACCTACAATAAGCATAAATTTAAAATCTGGTATTTCAGTATTTATTATCTGCATGTATTTTTTGTTATTAAGAATTATTTTCCTTATCCAAGATATTTTGAGGGCATTAATGAAATACTCTAAGTTTACCATTCTTAACCCTCCTTCTGCATAATCCTTACAGATTATCTCTCTTTTTATTTTATCTGGTTTTCCATCCCATAAAAAATTGAACAATATATTTTTTAGATCATTTATTATTTCTTTTGTGGGATTTGGTAATGATAAAATAAGGTGGTTAATCTTTGAAAGTGCGAGAGTTTTTATTGCTGTTATCTTTCCTAATGGGGTTAAGTTTCTTTTTGACCATTGTTTTAGCAAACATTTTATCTCATTAACTTTTTTAGTATAATTTAAACAAGTTATATTTTTTAGGTCTGTGGTGAATGTTATTCCAAGCAATGTGAATTGCTTTTCCCAGCATAAGTTTTGATTTGGTAAAATTTTATTTACATTATATCTGTTACTACCTATCCAAACTGCTTTAGTTTTTTCTGCATTTATGTAGAGGCCAGAAATATTAGCATAAAATTTTAACATATTAATAGCTGACAAAAGAGATGTTTCTGTGCCATCCAGGATAAGTGTGGTATCATCAGCATACTGTGATATTTTGTATTCAACATTTTCAATTTTGATGCCTTTTATATTTACATTTTTACGTATAAGCGAAGCCAACACCTCTGCACAAAGGATAAATATATAAGGGGATATTGGGTCACCTTGACGACAACCCCTTTGCAAATAGAACCATTCTGAAACATGCCCATTTATAAGAATGCAAGATTCTATATTTTTGTAAAATAAATTTATCCAACTCGTAAAAACTGTACCAAAGTTAAATAGTTCAAGCGTTTTATTTATAAAAGACCACGAAATTGAATCGAAGGCTTTTTCAAAGTCTATCTGGAGAAGTAATCCAGGAATATTCTTTTGTTCTGTGAAATGCATAATGTCATAGACTAATCTGGTATTCTCTGATACAAAATACTTAATAAAATTGTCAGAGTTTGCTGTTCTCTGTTTTAACAATTATGCCCGTGTCACAATAGACGATATAAAAACTGGTATTTTACATCGGGTTAGCCGCAAAACTGTCATACTGGCGATATCCACTAAACTGGCACCTAACATCGAGTTAAAGGCGAAACTTTCATACGGGCGATATCCCTTCAGCTAATCGGTAACATCGAATGTGAAAGGTAAAACTGTCAAATGGACGATATCCCTTCAGCTAGTCTGTAACAAGTCGAGTGAGAGGAGAAGCTGTCAAATGGACGATATCCAATCAACTGGTATACACCGAAAAGGCGAACTATCGTACGGACAATGTCTAGTCAATTGGTATGTAACATCGAGTAAGAGGAGAAACTGTCTTATGAACGATGTCCAATCAACTGGTATGTAACAACGAATGAGAGGCGGAACTGTCGTATGGACGATGTCAATCAACTAGTTTGTAACATCGAGTGAGGGGTGGAATTGTCGTATAGACGATGTCCAATCAACTGGTATGTAACATCGAATAAGAGGCGAAACTGTCGTATGGACGATGTCAATCAACTGGTTTGTAACATCTAATAAGAGGCGAAACTGTCGTATGGACGATGTCCAATCAACTGGTATGTAACATCGAATAAGAGGCGAAACTGTCGTATGGACGATGTCAATCAACAGGTATGTAACATCGAATAAGAGGCGAAACTGTCGTATGGACGATGTCAATCAACTGGTTTGTAACATCGAGTGAGGGGTGGAATTGTCGTATAGACGATGTCCAATCAACTGCTATGTAACATCGAGTGAGTGGTGGAATTGTCGTATGGACGATGTCCAGTCAACTGGTATGTAACACCGAGTGAGAAGCGGAACTGTCGTATGGTCGCTGTTCGGACAACTGGCATATAAAATCGAATAAGGAGTGGAGCTGTCGTATGGACGATGTCCAGTCAACTGGTATGAAACATCGAGTGAGAGGTGGAATCGTCGTATGGACGATATCCAGTGAACTGGTATGTAACATCGAGTGAGGGGTGGAATTGTCGTATGGACGATGTCCAGTCAACTGGTATGTAACATCAAAGGAGAGGTGTAATCGTCGAATGGACGATGTCCAGTCAACTGGTATGTAACATCGAATGAGAGGTGAAATCGTCGTATGGACAGTGTCCAGTCAACTGGTATGTAACATCGAGTGACAGGTGGGACTGTCGTATAGACGATGTCCAATCAACTGGTATGTAAAATCAAATGAGAGGCGGAACTGTCGTATAGACGGTGTCCAATCAACTGGTATGTAGCATCGAGTGAGAGGATGAACTGTTCGTATGGACGATGTCCAGTCAACTGGTTTGTAACACCGAGTGGGAAGCAGAACTGTCGTATAGATGATGTCCAGTCAACTGGTATGTAACATCGAGTGAGGGGTGGAATTGTCGTATGGACGATGTCGAGTCAACTGGTATGTAACACCGAGTGAGAAGCGGAACTGTCGTATGGACGATGTTCGGACAACTGGCATGTAAAATCGAGTGATGGGTGGAATTGTCGTATGGACGATGTCCAGTCAACTGGTATGTAACATCGAGTGAGGGGTGGAATTGTCGTATGGACGATGTCCAGTCAACTGGTTTGTAACACCGAGTGAGGGGGGGAATTGTCGTATGGACGATGTCCAGTCAACTGGTATGTAACATCGAGTGAAGGGTGGAATTGTCGTATGGACGATGTCCAGTCAACTGGTTTGTAACACCGAGTGAGAAGCGGAACTGTCGTATGGACGATGTTCGGTCAACTGGTATGTAAAATCGAGTGAGGGGTGGAGCTGTCGTATGGACGATGTCCAGTCAACTGGTATGTAACATCGAGTGAGAGGTGGAATCGTCGTATGGACGTTTCCAGTCAACTGGTATGTAACATCGAGTGAGGGGTGGAATTGTCGTATGGACGATGTCCAGTCAACTGGTATGTAACATCGAATGAGAGTTGGAATCGTCGTATGAACGATGTCCGGTGGAATTGTCGTATGGACGATGTCCAGTCAACTGCTATGTGACATCGAGTGAGGGGTGGAATTGTCGTATGGACGATGTCCAGTCAACTGGTATGTAACATCGAATGAGAGGTGGAATTGTCGTATGGACGATGTCCAGTCAACTGGTATGTAATATCGAGTGAGGGGTGGAGCTGTCGTGTTGACGATGTCCATTCAACTGCTATGTAACATCGAGTGAGGGGTGGAATTGTCGTATGGACGATGTCCAGTCAACTGGTATGTAATATCGAGTGAGGGGTGGAGCTCTCGTAATTACGATGTCCATTCAACTGCTATGTAACATCGAGTGAGGGGTGGAATTGTCGTATGGACGATGTCCAGTCAACTGGTATGTAATATCGAGTGAGGGGTGGAATTGTCGTATTGACGATGTCCATTCAACTGCTATGTAACATCGAGTGAGGGGTGGAATTGTCGTATGGACGATGTCCAGTCAACTGGTATGTAATATCGAGTGAGGGGTGGAATTGTCGTATGGACGATGTCCAGTCAACTGGTATGTAATATCGAGTGAAGGGTGGAGCTGTCGTATTGACGATGTCCATTCAACTGATATGTAACATCGAATGAGAGGTGGAATTGTCGTATGGACGATGTCCAGTCAACTGGTATGTAATATCGAGTGAGGGGTGGAATTGTCGTATGGACGATGTCCAGTCAACTGTTATGTAATATCGAGTGAGGGGTGGAGCTGTCGTATTGACGATGTCCATTCAACTGCCATGTAACATCGAGTGAGGGGTGGAATTGTCGTATGGACGATGTCCAGTCAACTGGTATGTAATATCGAGTGAGGGGTGGAGCTGTCGTATTGACGATGTCCATTCAACTGGTATGTAACATCGAATGAGAGGTGGAATTGTCGTATGGACGATGTCCAGTCAACTGGTATGTAATATCGAATGAGAGGTGGAATTGTCGTATGGACGATGTCCAGTCAACTGCTATGTAATATCGAGTGAGGGGTGGAATTGTCGTATGAACGATGTCCAGTCAACTGGTATGTAACATCGAATGAGAGGTGGAACGATCAAACGGACGATATTCCCTCAACATGTCTAACATTGAATTAGAAGCCAAACTGGCACACAGACGTTATCTCCTCAACTGGTATGCTGAGTTTGGCAAAAGTGCAATTACCTGTGTAAAGTATTATCGTAAAAGACAACTGTGTCTTGAACTATATGCACTTACATGCGCACAGGCACTTATACTTAAAGTGCACGCGTAAATCATTGTGTATAAATACAAGACACATGCGGGTGGTTACAGCTGTAGGTAGCAGAGAAAAAATGTTGCCGTTCTTGCTCTGTTTAATATATATACTTGCATCTTGCAGATTTTACGATACCTTTTTCAGTATCTCTCTTTTATGCTTGTCCCATTTATTTCTCCCAATACATTCACCTTGTTCAACTTTTCCATCTGTATTTCTATCCAGTACTTAACATGTCCACTTTTATTATTCTATAAATTAATTCCCTCTTGCTTTCTTCTTTATACATATTTTTATTTTTTTTCTCACTCTCAAAGTTTTTATTTTATCATCAAACATTAACCAAATGACTATAGGAAAATACATAGCTTTGTTCAATTTCGCATATGACTAGCCCTGCACAGAAAGTGGTGTGTTATGCGGTTCTTAATCACGTGCGAATATTCTTTTTATTTTAATTTTTGTAAGGCGCCTTCAATGAATTTATAAAGTATAACT
Organism: Sinonovacula constricta; assembly: GCA_007844125.1. NCBI lineage: Eukaryota > Metazoa > Mollusca > Bivalvia > Cardiida > Solecurtidae > Sinonovacula > Sinonovacula constricta. The sequence goes on along the minus strand of CM017567.1, from coordinate 42,658,534 downwards.
TTCTGTTTAATCAACAGTGTGTCATTTCATAATTGTTATACTTTACGTTTCTCAACAACCAACAGTTAATATAGTGCATGTGTGTTATGTTTCAGTATAGTTGAGAAATAATTGCATATACTCTACTCCCTAAACACCCAAAATATTAAAATGAATTCCCAAGCTACATTATGTGTACAATAAAAAAAAATCACTTTATACTGTATTTTATGACTATGCCCGACCAATTACAACAATAGGGTCAAAGCACATTGATTGGAGTTATAGTTTGTTCTGTCTGTCATGCATGTACACTGGCTTTATTTGGTCTAATGAATAAGCATGCTAGGACCGTGGTTGTTGTTGTTATGGTGGGGGCGGTGACAATGATTTTCAATAACATTTTTAAAAATTTCTGAATAAACAAAAAGGAATATTTCATGGACCCAAAAAATAAAAAATTAGTGTTGTTTTTTTTTCAGTGGCCAGGCTTTTTGCCCTATGCCCACCTGGGACCGAATCGGTTTCAGGTACAATATACAATGTAGAAAATGCCTACATAGTGGCTGCGACCCTGACCTACAGCTGACAAGGTCCACTAAACAAAACGGCTGTATTGTGAATATAAGGCCCGCACAAAGCTAATAAGCAAAAAAGGTTTTAAGTAAACGTTCACTTTATTCTTATGGCAATATGTGTGCTTAATGATTTTGTTAAGTCCTCCTTGAACACAAAGACACGTTAGCCATGGCATCGTGAGCTTGCTAGATATGCATGGCTTACTTAACTGCTGACAAATCTTTATTTTTTTTAAAAAAAATACAGCCGACAGAATGCAATGCCTCGCGTTATTATTGTATCGAGCCGACAAAAAGGCTATCAATGGTAATAACTCCGTCAGTCATGTGCACAGTACCTGCTGTAGTTACACCCCTTGCATTAACATGCATTAATCAATGTTATTTGAGTGTTGGATACGATCATTATATATAACAGCAGGTATTTTAACAAACCATGTTTAAAGGGTCATTTGCTAATCGTTTACTTCATAAAATTACATTCAAGTATTATTAAAATTAATCCTTTAATTAAGAAAACAAGCAGAAAAAAATAAGGCCAACGTTTAAAATTTCATCATTAGAGCAAGTTACAAATAGTATTGTTATTGGTTCGAGTGGACTTGATCCCAGTCAGAGCTTGTTTTTTGTGTTAATGTACATCACAACACCATTATAATAGAGTGAATCTTATACGCATCATGGTTCGATAGCGATGGCGCCTTGTGAGTTACGAACAGTCAACATTCACAAGAACCAATTAAACCAACAATTTCATCAAAAGTCTATAAATGATATGTTGTATAATATATTGTTATATATTTAATAATATTTAAAACTGATAAAAGCAATAATTAAAGAGGTACTTACATTTGATATTGACGTTGCACAGCCGAAGATTATTCCCTGAAAGAGACCAATTTAGCGTCACGGTTTATTGTAAAATTTCTTTTTATACTGAGTATCTTTTCCACTATCGCATTCATGAATTATTTTTATCGAATTATGATGTCATCTTAAGCAAATCCCTTTAACATCATTCCGTCCATATTAAGGAAATAGAGTTCGTTTAGCATGATTCATCGCACAATAATGGATATTTTAATTTCGCCTACTGCTGAAGAGCATGATTATTTATAGACAGGTAATTGAGCAAAATAACATCACACAATAAATACATGCGTCTCATCACAGTTTAACTACATGCAGAAAATAACTGCTGGTTAAAAATATATAATAACAAATATAAACCAAACAACAACAAAAGAAAAGAAAAAGAAAAGAAACTGTAATGATCTAATGAATTCACCCTGGTAATAAAAACTTAGGTAGTATATTGGGCATATTAGAGCCTCCGTGGTTTAGTGGTTAAGACTTTGGGTTCTGGGTCAGAGGGACAAGGGTTCGTACCCCGAAATTGACCACGTGATGTTAGTCCATGAGCCAGACAATTTGCTGCACATTGCTCCAAGTACTCAACTCAGTACCTGAGTACAGGTTCTACCCAGGGAGTGGACAGTCGAGATGGATTAATATTATTTGATATAACTATAAATAAATAGGTTTAAAAAATTAAAACGCAATGTTTAGAAACTTTAATAAATTCGACTCTAAATGTTTGATTTGCATGTCTTAAAAGTTTGCAACACATCAAAAATAAGAAACAAGACATATATTTTTGCAGAAAATGTAAATAAATAAAAAAGTTAAGTACAGGGTTTCAGTATCATGGTTGTCAGTAAACTTGATCTTCGACAAAAGTTAAAGCACAGTCAATAGAAAGACATTGTCTTTTAACAAATAAAGGCGAAGGGCATCTGATTCCACTTATCTTTATCCTTCACACGCATTTACTCGAGCCACGGCAAGAAAAGCCATGTACACAACAGCTAAGAAGCTGCCATATGTGACGACAAAGTCACTTCTGCTGTTGGTTTAGCTGACACTTTCATAGGTGATATTTATAACGAGATCAAATGCTCACTTATGAGTCACGTGATTCATCACATTCGGGTATGTCAACAGCTTCAGTTGATGACAATGTAGCATCATTTTAATGTCATGACAAAAGTTCAAGTTCACACCTTATGCAAGATCAACATAATGATCGTAATAAGTCTTGCTTGTTCGAAAAGGTTTTATCTGAAAACGAGATTTCACCATTCCCAAATGGTTATTATGAACGGAATGTTGGGCTTATTAGAAAACGGAGACCACCTTAAGTTCCAGCTGATGATGAATGGATGGTTAATCATGAGATTGTTGTTTCCAAGACTATATTGAAATGAAATTATGGTAACACCTTTGTCAGGTCATTTGGGCTGCTTTTCAAGCATAATCAAAATCCTGCTGCAAGCAAAGGATGTCCCACATTTGGACTTTCAGCAAAAGGAATCTTTCTAGTTATAAGTCTTATTATTGTCTAACTGACCTGACAGCGATAGCCTCGTATGAAACAGTCTAAACCTGTACATCTTAAGGAAGACCTCGCATGAAACTGTTTAACCTGTACATCTAAAGGAAGACCTCGCATGAAACTGTTTAACCTGTACATCTAAAGAAAGACCTCGCATGAAACTGTTTAACCTGTACATCTAAAGAAAGACCTCGCATGAAACTGTCTAACCTGGACTTCTAAAGGAAGACCTCGCATGAAACTGTCTAACCTGGACTTCTAAAGGAAGACATCGCATGAAACTGTCTAACCTGGACTTCCAAAGGAAGACATCGCATGAAACTGTCTAACTTGTACATCTTAAGAAAGACCTCGCATGAAACTGTCTAACCTGGACTTCTAAAGGAAGACATCGCATGAAACTGTCTAACCTGGACTTCCAAAGGAAGACATCGCATGAAACTGTCTAACCTGGACTTCCAAAGGAAGACATCGCATGAAACTGTCTAACTTGTACATCTTAAGAAAGACCTCGCATGAAACTGTCTAACATGGACTTCTAAAGGAAGACTTCGCAAGAAACTGTCTAACATGGAACTCTAAAGGAAGACCTCGCAGGAAACTGTCTAACTTGGACTTTCAAAGGAAGAACTCGCAAGAAACTGTCTAACATGGAACTCTAAAGGAAGACCTTGCATAAAACTGTCTAACCTGGACTTCCAAAGGAAGACCTCGCATGAAACTGTCTAACTTATACTTCTAAAGGAAGACCTCGCATGAAACTGTCAAACCTGGACTTCTAAAGGAAAACCTCGCATAAAACTGTCTAACCTGGACTTCCAAAGGAAGACCTCGCATGAAACTGTCTAACCTGTACTTCTAAAGGAAGACCCCGCATGAAACTGTCTAACCTGGACTTCTAAAGGAAGACCTCGCATAAAACTGCCAAACCTGGACTTCTAAAGGAAGACCTCGCATAAAACTGTCTAACCTGGACTTTCAAAGGAAGACCTCGCATGAAACTGTCTAACTTGGACTTTCAAAGGAAGACCTCGCATGAAACTGTCTAACTTGGAGTTTCGAAGGAAGACCTCGCATGAAACTGTCAAACCTGGACTTCTAAAGGAAGACCCCTCATGAAACTGTCTAACTTGGACTTCCAAAGGAAGACCTCGCATGAAACTGTCAAACCTGAACTTCTAAAGGAAGACCTCGCATAAAACTGTCAAACCTGGACTTCTAAAGGAAGACCTCACATAAAACTGTCTAACCTGGACTTTCAAAGGAAGACCTCGCATGAAACTGTCTAACATGGACTTCTAAAGGAAGACCTCGCATGAAACTGTCTAACTTATACTTCAAAAGGAAGACCTCGCATGAAACTGTCTAACCTGGACTTCTAAAGGAAGTCCTCGCATGAAACTGTCTAACTTGTACTTGTAAAGGAAGACCTCGCATGAAACTGTCTTGCTTGGACTATTGAAGGAAGACCTCGCATGAAACTGTTTTGAACTTCTAAAGGAAGTCCTCGTATGAAACTGTTTAACCTGTACATCTAAAGGAAGGCCGCGCATGAAACTATCTAACCCGGACTTTTAAAGGAAGACCTCGCTTGGATTTCTAAAACATGTATGTTCTATTTAAACCCAGGAAGACACGTAATCACTGTATGGCTGGACATCTCCTCGACATGTGCTGATATTTACCAGCAGGCTAATTAAATTGGCCGATTAGACTGCAGATTAATCCAATTGCTGTGACCAGCTGCCTATTTAAGCAAAAAAAAAGGCAACATAGTAAACAATGTCCTGCCAAATGAAGCGGGCGTTCAGAAGGCATATGTATTTTAGCGAAATGCATTACAGAAAAAATAATTGGAATAACTGTTTTAACATTGTCAAACGATGTACGATTGTAGTTGCAAAGCTTTTGATCATTCGAACTCGTGAACACAATCACACACTCTTTAAGCTGAGAAATAATATGCCATGTTTACGTGCATTTTCTGATGTGAAATATCCATTAGTCAATCACAACAATGTTCCTAACATGCTAATATACCGTTTCCAATGTTTATATGCGGTAATTGTTGATTTTCCACTATTTTTGGTAATGTCAAGTCATATTGTCACATTTAACTGACATGAGTAAACCCTTTGTCTATTGTTTTTTTTCGGTGCAGCTCTTTAACCCCCCTTTTGACATACTCAACGTCACCGTTGCAAACACACTACACTATATTAACACGTCACAGTTGCAAACACACTACACGTTTTAATACGCCACAGTTGCTAACACTCTACACTATATTAAAACGTCACAGTTGCAAACACACTACACGTTTTATACGTCACAGTTGCAAACATTTTATACTATATTAATACGACACAGTTGCAAACACACTACACGTTTAAATACCTGACAGATGCAAACACACTACACTATATTAAAACGTCACCGTTTCAAACACACTACACGTTTTAAAACGTCACAGTTGCTAAAACACTACACTACATTATTACGTCACAGTTGCAAACACTACACGTTTTAATACGTCACAGTTGCTAACGCACTACACGTTTTAATACGTCACATTTGCAAACACTCTACACTATATTAATACGTCACAGTTGCAAACACACTACACTATATTAATACGACACAGTTGCAAACACACTACACGTTTTAATACGTCACAGTTGCAAACACACTACACTATATTTATACGACACAGTTGCAAACACACTACACGTTTTAATACGTCACAGTTGCAAACACACTACACTATGTTAAAACGTCACCGTTGCAAACACACTACACTATATTTATACGACACAGTTGCAAACACACTACACTATATTTATACGTCACAGTTGCAAACACACTACACTATATTAAAACGTCACAGTTGCAAACACTCCACACTGTATTAATACGTCACAGTTGCAAACACACTACAAGCTTTAATTCGTCACAATTCCAAACACACTACACGTTTTAATACGTCACAGTTGCAAACACACTACCCAGTTTAATACGTCACAGTTGCAAACATATTACACTATATTAAAACGTGACAGTTGCTAACACACTACACTATATTTATACGTCACAGTTGGAAACGCACTACACGTTTTTATACGTCACAGTTGGAAACAGACTACACGTTTTTATACGTCACAGTTGGAAACGCACTACACGTTTTTATACGTCACAGTTGGAAACAGACTACACGTTTTAATACGTCACAGTTGCAAATACACTACATGTTTTAATACATCACAGTTGCAAACACACTACACGTTTTAATACGTCACAGTTGCAAACATATTACACTATATTTATACGTCACAGTTGCAAACAGGTATTTTTCCTTTGCCATACATTGGACAGTATAACTTAAATCTCACCTTACTATAAGCAGGCTAAAAAAACTAATTACACTTCGCATCTTGTGTTTTGTGTCTATGCAAGTAATGTATTTCTTACACCATCTGACATTTCGCGTAACAGTTCTTATAAAAGTAATATTTCTCACCTAAACAGGATACAAAGACGATTCATTTTTATAAATTTCGTCGATGAGGGATAATTATGATGCCATTATCTACATGTAATTCTAAGTATACGTTATCGCTTTTACATGTTTGTTTCAAACTGGCGGTTTCATTTCAGTGTTCTTATTTGGCTGTTAACAACTAGTGTTAAACGAACTGAATGGTTTCTGTTAAACATCTTCGGTCCTTTTCAAAATCACGTTTCTCAGTACGAAATTTAATTACTATAATGATTTTAAATAAATTAATATTTAAATTTTAAATTATCATTTTATTAGTGAAAGACTCTGCAGAACAGGAGACTTTAAAATAGTGTAAGTGTATGGAAAAGTAAAAAAATATCGGAACAACTCAAAAGTGTAGTTACGTCTGAAGGTTCGATATAGATCTGATCTAAATGTCCGACAGATTGATCTAGATTGTGTGTTTCTCCAGTACCTTTAGTCTACAAACTAAATAGACACATCAATCAGCTTGTTTTGCAGAAATTTGGCTGCATTGAGGCAAATTCAGTATAGACAAGCACCTAACAGCTGCCTGGTGTTGGCATAAGTTCGTGTCATGGCTCCAGGAATGGTGGGATAGTTCATATGATTAATAACTATATCCATCGGAATACCTCGCTAATAATCTTGTCCGGACACAGCCGAGTTGTTACGGGTAACGTTTATGATGGACAGGACGTAACGACGGCGCCATGTTCGTAATGGTTTGTACATTTTAATATTTATATTTATTTTTTTTTCTATACCTTTCAAAAGAAGAAAAATGACGTTCATTTTTTTATAATCCTCATGGCGTTTGAATGACGTCAGAATACGCGTGAATGCATGACGCCGTGTTCGTGCTAAACAAGCGTGTGCATCTTAGACTATTGCCGTTTAAGAGATAAAAAAAGGACATTGCATCACAATAAAACATTCAGTTTTATTTGGATTTGTACTGATAATGTATAATCAATTTAGATTATGATTTATTTCATGGAAGAAGCACGACATTCAGCGGACGTTTCAGTCCGGGTTGAGATGCTTTATGCGAGTGGGCGTGTCTTACAAAGGAGTGCGGCTGGTGTATCAAAGTGCATTTCCCTGCGTGTTTGCGATTATTTTTGAACCTCTGCAACACGTGCTTTCAAACGATAAGCAGAATCGATTATAAAATATAAATTTAAGGAATGAATGTAACTTAGCTGATGTCCATTCTTTATAGACGCATTTCGCCGTGCGGGTATACTAATAATGGAGCTTCGTGGATTTGCACTCACGTGATCAGCGTTCTTACAGAATTACTGTCAGCAAAATAGGCTTCAATGTATCGTAGCAAACAGATTTCTATAGATCGGTCAAGGCAGACTGAGATATTGCCATGCCCATGTCAAGCTGGATGTCAATTTTGTTTTATTTAAAACCAGCATGTTCTGTTCAATTTAACTATGTTAACGTGAGCAGACTTTGTTTTTATACCTATGACGTTTAATCTAATATAAATATAAAATACCCTGGCTATGAACGTCGGAACTTTAAGTTGGTTGTTTGTATATAACCGCCATTAACTCGTTACTTACAATTCTAAGTTATGAGATCTTTAGAAAGCAACGCTATTTTAGTATTAACACGGAACAATATACTAAAAACCGACAAGGTTTCAAGATTTCTTCTTACTGCGTTTAAAGTACCTTCACCTTTATAAATAAAGTGCACCCATTATCACCAAACTTAACTGTGATAGTGAGGAGCCGAGATAAACGAGTAAGTTGGGGGGGGGGGGGGGGCGGGGCTTGAGCTTTATTATACAAATAAAGATTTTTGATGAGGTCAATCAATATATCATTTTAAGGTTCGGGGCAATGTGCTATTGACGGTCCGCAAAACTTTATTTTGACTGAAACATAAGTCTTTACTTGTTATATCACATACCCTATGAAATAACCCTGTAATTGTTCTTTGTTTTGTTGCTTTTTGTTGTGCAACATAAAACTTGTCGATCCAATTCGCCAGCGTTCATTTTATTTCATCACTTTTTTTTCAGCAAATGGCGACAAGCACTTACTGCTACCGAGGTTACACTTTTTGTTCTTTTCGATGTTATATTTACCCTAATTTACCAAATCCTCATCAGAAACACTGACAAACTGTCGATTTCTTTCATCAGATTTCATTTTATTATAGCAACTGTGCGCATAAAGACCCCGATCGTCAGTTTTATTTTCTCGGTGCTCAAGTGAAAACATTCTGAGTCAATATGATTTTATATTGACGCACACATGACCAAACAAAAGGCTTTAAATTCATGGGGTATGCGATATTTTATAATATCACATACCCTTTGCATTTTAAGCGTTTTGACTGATCGAGTACTGATCATTTGCAAATCATTATAAATTGATATTGACTGGAGAATGACACACGTGAGCACCGAGAACTGACGATCGTGTCTGTTGCTCCAATAAAATGGCGTCTGGTAAAAGAAATCGACTGTTTGTCAATGTATCTGCTGAGGTTTTGCTAACATTAAGGGAGAAATGTATCATCAAAAAAGAACAAGAAGTGCAACCTCGATATCAATGATTGCTTTTCTTGATTATCCTTTGAGAATAAAATGTGAGAACAGACTGTGAGGAAATGAGCATTGAACAACTTAGTGAAAATAGTGAATTATCACACTATACAGTCTCAATAACGCTTTAATTTTATAGGGTTATTGATATCACACATAAAGACTTTTTCAGTCAATATAAAGATTTGCAGACCTGGCTAATGTGATATTGACCTCGGATGCTCATTACCCAAGTCGTTAAAATATATATTGTTCTTAACCTAAATCTTTATTTGTATAACATTCCCCTCGACTAAATCGCTGCAAACATGTTTGTAATTGCACATCGCGGAATTTCGTTTCGATATTGCCACATAGGAATCTTGCTTTATCGCAACATCTGACATAGGAATCTTGCTAAATGCATTATCTCTCATATGAATCTTGCTACATCGCAACATCTCTCATAGGAATCTTGCTAAATCGCAACATCTGACATAGGAATCTTGCTAAATCGCAACATCTGACATAGGAATCTTGCTACATCGCATTATCTCTCATAGGAATCTTGCTACATCGCATTATCTCTCATAGGAATCTTGCTAAAGTGCATTATCTCTCATAGGAATCTTGCTAAAGTGCATTATCTCTCATAGGAATCTTGCTACATCGCATAATCTCTCATAGGAATCTTGCTACATCGCATTATCTCTCATAGGAATATTGCTACATAGAAACATCTGACATAGGAATCTTGCTACATTGCATTATCTCTCATAGGAATCTTGCTACATAGAAACATCTGACATAGGAATCTTGCTAAATCGCATTATCTCTCATAGGAATATTGCTACATCGCAAAATCTCTCACAGGAATCTTGCTAAAGTGCATTATCTCTCATAGGAATCTTGCTACATAGAAACATCTGACATAGGAATCTTGCTAAATCGCATTATCTCTCATAGGAATATTGCTACATAGAAACATCTTACAGGGGAATCTTGTATGATCGTATGATGTCACAAAGAAAGTTTGCTGGATCGCATAATCTAACATGCATCTCACGTTGCAGAGGTTAAATAAACAAGTTAATGCCCGTATGGTCATATTACAAAGTTGGCGGATGTATACCAGTTCACATCGTTTCATGTGAAATGGTCAAATGTCCAAAAGCATTTTTTTGAAAGGCAGTACTATTTTATTGAACGTCCTTACCACAAGCTCTGCTAAGCGTAGACACATTGAAAATTGTGGACCCATTATGTTCTCAAATAGCACTGTGGCTGTCAGAATTATGTTTAAAAGACACAAAAGAAAGGGAACACTTCAATATAAATGTAACAACGTGTTCTTTAACAGCTGAAATAGAATGATAATCTCGATTAAATATGCGATCGAGTCTTGAAGTTGTGACGTCACCCCACCGGCATTTTCAAAATCAATAATAAATATAGTGTCGCCGATCTCAGCGACCTCACAACAATTTTTATATTTAAAGTGGCCTAGAACTGGCTGTATGGTTTCACTCTGTATCTGTGTATAGGTCAGATTTAGCGTGTGGATCCGTCCCTGTACAAAGTAACTAACCTGACATATCAACATGGCAGAAAAAATGACAATAAACATTCGGTAAAACATGGAGGGTCAGATTTTAATGTCTGGTACAACTGTCTATCTTTAGATGAATTCATCAAATTTTATATAAAAATGAATCTTGAAGAAGTTGTGACGGAAACCGCAGTTATGTTATATTTCCCGCTAAACAATGGCCCGCTAACGTTTCATGTCCAACTTGTGTATTTGAATGTACATAAAGAAGAAATGAGTTCAATAAAGTTGAGTTGTTGAGTTGCGTAGAGTTGAGTTGAGAACCGCTGGATATCATCGTCAGCGGATGCTAGTACTGAAACTCGGGATTATTCTGGTTCCCATTGGTCATCCCCGTTTGTTTGTTTGTAAGGTTAATAGTTTCTTTAAAAATCTGTAATCAACACAGTATTTAGGACTGCGTGGATTGTGAAAAAACATGCCGTGAACAACCAGCGCAGCATCCAGTACATTATCCTGAGGCGAAGCTGACATGGAAGGAAAATATCTGTTAATTGGCTTGCGTATTACATGTAACAGAGGAGCTGTAACACTGATTTAACGACTTCTGAATTTCGAGCCCGAGTATGTACCCGGTGACTCCCTTATTTGAAGCGGACGTTAACGTCCTGTAGTCTGTTTACTGTTAAATGATCATGTTAGCTATTACTTTTCTAGACAATAACATTCATATATTTATTAATTAAGTGATGCAACTTGCCCTGATCATTCATGTCAGTAAAACATAAAAGACAAACATTTTGACGCCAGTGTTGCACGCAAGCCTTCCTTGGTGAAAATGTTATCCATTCCTCTTACAGTTTCAACAGCCGAAAACAGAAGGTTTGTGTTTTATTACTGGCAATAAGTAACGTTTAGAATTGAACACGTGTAACGCAAGAAGTGTTAATCGCTCAAATAAACAAGTGTTATTATTTTGCAGGTGCATTCTCAAGTGGTGACTTCGTCTGGACACGGGTATTCGGAAAACTTCGGTCAATGTGTGCATTTCCAAAAGTTGTCTACAACTCCCCGTTACCAAGTGTTTATGCTGGCCCTTTTCAATGTCCAATTTCCTTATTCATAATCGGATCACCATTGTAGACGCTACAAACGACCATGTAGTTCACATCTAGAAATCGGGCATTAAAAATAATTGTTTCCGGACATATACGGAAATCAACGGGAATTTACGACTTTGTTTCCGGAATCGTTGATTAGAGTATGGCCTGTGTTTCTTTGTAAATAAGTAAGGAATCCCCGGCTGATATTATCCGAGATATTGTAGAGCATTCAGAATGCTTGAATATCGTGTTACTGTAACATGTATTCTCACAATGGGGAAATGTTGGGATCAGTTTAGCTGATAATATACACATGTTTATGGATTGAAAGAATCAGGCGCCAGTGAGTAGTTTTACTTTCATTGACATCGTACATGTATCATAATTTGTCTAAGACGGACCAGTAAGAACAACCTATAAATATATACATCAAAATATTTGATACATGTTACTTCTATGTCATATTTATTTTAACGCATTTTAGAACTAGTGTTGTTTTTTTCATTCAGTTTCAGTGCCTTAGAATCCATCTTTACCTGGCCAGTCAATTATCAGATGTGTGAACAGAACAGACGAAATATACGTCAGGTAACATCGGGACCTATGCGACTTTAAGGAACGTCCGATACCCTGGTGTACGTAAGCAGCGGCAGTTCCAGGACAACAGCAGTGGATACGGTGTACTCATCGTGCATTCATGTTCGGTGCCTAGTTACGGCGGTCAAAAAAGTGCTTTAGTGAAATACCAACAAAAAGCCATTGTTTCAACATAATACCTTACCGTTGATATTTAAATCAGAAATCGGTGGAGTTTTCCTGTGCCCTTTAATGTATTATAAAGTTATAGATTGAACACATTCGATCATAATTCGTAGTTTTTGTTAGGTAAACAAAGACGTGGGTAGGCTTAAAAAGTATATTAATAGTCACTGGCACTGAGAGACTAGTGTTACTATGATTGACGTTTCTGGATGGTTATAATACATGGGCTGGCATGTGTTAGGATTTAGTGCCAAATATAGGATTATGGGAGAACAATTCAACCTTATGCTGTCTTGTCTTTCGGAATTGAATGTGTTTTCTTAGCATCCATGAACATCTCACTTTCTGCTTATTTTATAGTTTGAAGTATTGTCTTTTGTGTATAGCTGTGCGTAAAGCTTCAGTCCAGAAGCATTGAGCAGAACAAATAACTTTCAATATAAATTAAATTTGAACGTAGAATATATATCAACAAACCACAATGATGAATATAACATATGACATTATGGTTAATGAAACTACTCCGTTAGTTGATGTAGTGACGTCAGTAACGTCAGATGACGTAAGGATTGGGTATGGAAATACCACGTCTGTTGATGACAGTGGTTTTATTGTTAGAAACGTTTTGTTGCTTAAGACTGTTGTACTGTGTATCGTTATTGCAGTCATTATACTGGTAACATGTAAATACGTATTGAAAACGTTTTCAAGACACATTGTTACCGAGGGGAAAGACGATCCATAGTCACGTGATCCATTTAGCATTTACATATACAGCCTGCTTTATATTTTTTCACTTACCCATACACAAATATGTATTCAATGCATAATATCTTGTTCTTTTATAGAAGACGGTGGCTGTTTAATATCTCTTAATGCGTTTTAATGTGTTTTCTTGGCATGATTACCGATTTGTTTAATGTTATGTTCCAATAAAATATCAACAAATAAAGCTTTATTAACTGATTATAATTAATCACCGCCATGATCATGTTAGCTGGGTAAGAGGCATTACTGGTATTAATTGTTGTACCGTTGTCACTACCTTTGTCGTAAATACTCGTACCAGCAGCAGCAGTAGCAGCAGCAGCAGTAGCAGTAGCATTGTTTCCCCTGTATTATCCTTATTGTGTATATCTAAAAATCAAATCTTTTTTAATTTATAATTTTAAGTTATCATAGGTAGGTGCATATAGCTATATTCGTTCAGCTTGAATCGTAAAAGATGGGGTTGTTGCCGTTCTTAAATTTTGTTATCACACCAGAAGTTGAGTTTCTGTGAGTCCGTATCATTTTCTACGGCTGGCGGGTGGCCATCCAACAACTAGCGATTGTGTTGTTATCTAGAGGCTATGATATCAGCTCACACACCCAGCTCTGCTACAATAACGCCTTGTGTGAAGATGGTTATCTTCAACAACATGCTTCTTTATAGGCACCATCGTCCGACCTCAAAATCTGCTTAGCACAGGCTTCGACAAATACAATACAGATCCAGATCAGCCAACACCATATGGACACAGATATTTATACTATTTTCTCCAAACTCAGTCTCAATGTAAAAATCTACTTCACTTTCCAAGTTATTGTGAGCAATTAGGTAATAATATGAATGGGTTACAATAGGTAGGTCTTTAAGGCGGGTATACATGAAATTACAGATTCATGCCGTTTTATACCAAAATAATGTCCATTACAATGTGTTAGACTATTATACGGAGGCTATAGATCTCGACACATCATGCTGAGGTGGATACAACTTCCCATATTCACCGTCTTGTAACTACCCAGACTGCTCAGCAACACCTCTCGTGGGTTCAATGTTTATCGCACGACAGCATATTAGGTATAAATCCTCGAGTAGGCTATCACCAATGATAAGTACTCGCTCACTCCTAAAATATAAAAAATGGCTCTAAGTCTAACATACAAGCTAAGGTTCATGGAGAAACAGTGATATTTGAAAAAAAAAGTAATTGGAATAATTATTGAATCCTACAGCTCTGTTCTAGTGATAATTATTTCAATAAACTACTGTTGCTTTTTAACATTTAAATAACATGTCTGTGCCAAGATCCTCTCGACATACCTCGACAAAAATGCAATTTGGTATATGTTAACAATAAGCGACTGTCAACTAAATGCGTGCGTTTCTTAATAACTTGCTGTTTTCGGAGTTGGCGTGTCATCAATGGACAGATTCCGCTTCATATAAGAATAATTTTCTTGCGTCGGTGTGTTAACAATCAGCGAATGTTAGCTTGATACCTTTTGTAATGTTGGTGGTGCTGGCGTGTCAACAATCAGCTAGTGTAAGCTTGATATTTTTTGTAATGTTGGTGGTGCTGGTGTGTTAACAATCAGCCAGTGTCAGTTTCATACTTTGTGTGATGTTGGTGGTGCTGGCGTGTCAACAATCAGCCAGTGTCAGTTTGATACTTTGTGTGATGTTAGTGGTGTTAGCGTGTCAACAATCAGCCGGTGTTAGCGTGATACTTTTTGTAATGTTGGTGGTGCTGGCGTGTCAACAATCAGCCAGTGTTAGCGTGATACTTTGTGTGATTTTAGTGGTGTTAGCGTGTCAACAATCAGCCAGTGTTAGCGTGATACTTTTTGTAATGTTGGTGGTGCTGGCGTGTCAACAATCAGCCAGTGTTAGCATGATACTTTTTGTAATGTTGGTGGTGCTGGCTTGTCAACAATCAGCCAGTGTAAGCTTGATACTTTTGTAATGTTGGTGGTGCTGGCGTGTCAACAATCAGCCAGTGATAGCTTGATACCTTTTGTAATGTTGGTGGTGCTGGCGTGTCAACAATCAGCCAGCGTAAGCTTGGTTCTTTTTGTAATGTTAGGGGTGCTGGTGTGTCAACAATCAGCCAGCGTAAGCTTGGTTCTTTTTGTAATGTTAGGGGTGCTGGCGTGTCAACAATCAGCCAGAGATAGCTTGATACCTTTTGTAATGTTGGTTGTGCTGGCATGTCAACAATCAGCCAGTGTTAGCGTGATACTTTTTGTAATGTTAGTGGTGCTGGCGTGGCAACAATCAGCCAGAGATAGCTTGATACCTTTTGTAATGTTGGTGGTGCTGGCATGTCAACAATCAGCCAGTGTAAGCTTGATACCTTTTGTAATGTTAGGGGTGCTGGCGTGTCAACAATCAGCCAGTGTTAGCGTGATACTTTTTGTAATGTTAGTGGTGCTGGCGTGGCAACAATCAGCCAGAGATAGCTTGATACCTTTTGTAATGTTGGTGGTGCTGGCATGTCAACAATCAGCCAGTGTTAGCTTGATACCTTTTGTAATGTTAGGGGTGCTGGCGTGTCAACAATCAGCCAGCGTAAGCTTAGTTCTTTTTGTAATGTTAGTGGTGCTGGCGTGTCAACTATCAGCCAGTGATAGCTTGATGCCTTTTGTAATGTTGGTGGTGTTGGCGTGTCAACAATCAGCCAGTGATAGCTTGATACCTTTTGTAATGTTAGTGGTGCTGGCGTGTCAACAATCAGCCAGTGATAGCTTGATACCTTTTGTAATGTTAGTGGTGCTGGCGTGTCAACTATCAGCCAGTGATAGCTTGATACCTTTTGTAATGTTAGTGGTGCTGGCGTGTCACCAATCAGCCAGTGTTAGCTTGAAACCTTTTGTAATGTTAGGGGTGCTGGCGTGTCAACTATCAGCCAGTGATAGCTTGATACTTTTTGTAATGTTAGTGGTGCTGGCGTGTCAACAATCAGCCAGTGTTAGCTTGATACTTTGTGTAATGTTGGTGGTGCTGGCGTGTCAACAATCAGCCAGTGTTAGCTTGACATTTTTTGTAATGTTAGTGGTGCTGGCGTGTCAACAATCAGCCAGCGTAAGCTTGATACTTTTTGTAATGTTGTTGGTGCTGGCGTGTCAACAATCAGCCAGCGTAAGCTTGATACTTTTGTAATGTTGTTGGTGCTGGCGTGTCAACAATCAGCCAGCGTAAGCTTGATACTTTTTGTAATGTTGTTGGTGCTGGCGTGTCAACAATCAGCCAGCGTAAGCTTGATACTTTTGTAATGTTAGTGGTGCTGGCGTGTCAACAATCAGCCAGCGTAAGCTTGATACTTTTTGTAATGTTGGTGGTGCTGGCTTGTCAACAATCAGCCAGTGTTAGCTTGAAACTTTTTGTAATGTTGGTTGTGCTGGCGTGTCAACTATCAGCCAGTGATAGCTTGATACTTTGTGTAATGTTGGTGGTGCTGGCCTGTCAACAATCAGCCAGTGTTAGCTTGATATTTTTTGTAATGTTGGTGGTGCTGGCGTGTCAACAATCAGCCTGTGATAGCTTGATACCTTTTGTAATGTTAAAGGTGCTGGCGTATCAACAATCAGCCTGTGATAGCTTGGTTCTTTTTGTAATGTTAGTGATGCTGGCGTGTCAGCAATCAGCCAGTGTTAGCTTGATATTTTTGTAATGTTAGTGGTGCTGGCGTGTCAACTATCAGCCAGTGATAGCTTGATACCTTTTGTGATGTTGGTGGTGCTGGCGTGTCAACAATCAGCCAGCGTAAGCTTAGTTCTTTTCGTAATGTTGGTGGTGCTGGCGTGTCAACAATCAGCCAGCGTAAGCTTAGTTCTTTTCGTAATGTTGGTGGTGCTGGCGTGTCAACAATCAGCCAGCGTAAGCTTAGTTCTTTTTGTAATGTTAGTGGTGCTGGCGTGTCAACAATCAGCCAGCGTAAGCTTGGTTCTTTTTGTAATGTTAGTGGTGCTAGCGTGTCAACTATCAGCCAGTGATAGCTTGATACCTTTTGTGATGTTGGTGGTGCTGGTGTGTCAACACTCAGCCAGCGTAAGTTCGGTTCTTTTTGTAATGTTAGTGGTGCTGGCGTGTCAACAATCAGCCAGCGTAGGCTTGGTTCTTTTTGTAATGTTAGTGGTGCTAGCGTGTCAACTATCAGCCAGTGATAGCTTGATACCTTTTGTGATGTTGGTGGTGCTGGTGTGTCAACACTCAGCCAGCGTAAGTTCGGTTCTTTTTGTAATGTTAGTGGTGCTGGCGTGTCAGCAATCAGCCAGTGTTAGCTTGATATTTTTTGTAATGTTAGTGGTGCTGGCGTGTCAACAATCAGCCAGCGTAAGCTTGGTTCTTTTTGTAATGATAGTGGTGCTGGCGTGTCAACAATCAGCCAGCGTAAGCTTGGTTCTTTTTGTAATGTTAGTGGTGCTGGCGTGTCAACAATCAGCCATCGTATACTTGGTTCTTTTTGCCATCTTAGTCGTGCTGGCGTTTCAACTATCAGCCAGTGATAGCTTGAAACCTTTTGTGATGTTGGTGGTGCTGGCGTGTCAACAATCAGCCAGCGTAAGCTTTTTTCTTTTTGTAATGTTGGTGGTGCTGGCGTGTCAACAATCAGCCAGTGATAACTTGATACCTTTTGTGATGTTGGTGGTGCTGGCGTGTCAACAATCAGCCAGCGTAAGCTTGGTTCTTTTTTGTATTGTTAGTGGTGCTGGCGTGTCAACAATCAGCCAGTGATAGCTTGATACCTTTTGTGATGTTGGTGGTGCTGGCGTGTCAACAATCAGCCAGCGTAAGCTTGGTTCTTTTTTGTATTGTTAGTGGTGCTAGCGTGTCAACAATCAGCCTGTGATAGCTTGATACCTTTTGTGATGTTGGTGGTGCTGCCGTATCATTAATCAGCCAGCGTAAGTTTGGTTCTTTTTGTAATGTTAGTGGTATTGGCGTGTCAACAATCAGCCTGTGATAGCTTGATACCTTTTGTGATGTTGGTGGTGCTGCCGTATCATTAATCAGCCAGCGTAAGTTTGGTTCTTTTTGTAATGTTAGTGGTATTGGCGTGTCAACTATCAGCCAGTGATAGCTTGATACCTTTTGTAATGTTAGTGGTGCTGGCGTGTCAACAATCAGCCAGTGTTAGCTTGATACCTTTTGTAATATTAGGGGTGCTGGCGTGTCAACTATCAGCCAGTGATAGCTTGATACTTTTTGTAATGTTAGTGGTGCTGGCGTGTCAACAATCAGCCAGTGTTAGCTTGATACTTTGTGTAATGTTGGTGGTGCTGGCGTGTCAACAATCAGCCAGTGTTAGCTTGACATTTTTTGTAATGTTAGTGGTGCTGGCGTGTCAACTATCAGCCAGCGTAAGCTTGATACTTTTTGTAATGTTGGTGGTGCTGGCGTGTCAACAATCAGCCAGTGTTAGCTTGATACCTTTTGTAATGTTAGTGGTACTGGCGTGTCAACTATCATCCAGCGTAAGCTTGATACCTTTTGTGATGTTGTTGGTGCTGGCGTGTCAACAATCAGCCAGCGTAAGCTTGATACTTTTTGTAATGTTGGTGGTGCTGGCGTGTCAACAATCAGCCAGCGTAAGCTTGATACCTTTTGCGATGTTGTTGGTGCTGGCGTGTCAACAATCAGCCAGCGTATGCTTCGTTTCTTTTCGTAATGTTGGTGGTGCTGGCTTGTCAACAATCACCCATCGTAAGCTTGGTTCTTTTTGTAATGTTAGTGGTGCTAGCGTGTCAACTATCAGCCAGTGATAGCTTGATACCTTTTGTGATGTTGGTGGTGCTGGCGTGTCAACACTCAGCCAGCGTAAGCTCGGTTCTTTTTGTAATGTTAGTGGTGCTGGCGTGTCAACAATCAGCCAGCGTAGGCTTGGTTCTTTTTGTAAAGTTAGTGGTGCTGGCGTGTCAGCAATCAGTCAGTGTTAGCTTGATATTTTTTGTAATGTTAGTGGTGCTGGCGTGTCAACAATCAGCCAGCGTAAGCTTGGTTCTTTTTTGTATTGTTAGTGGTGCTGGCGTGTCAACAATCAGCCAGTGATAGCTTGATACCTTTTGTGATGTTGGTGGTGCTGGCGTGTCAACAATCAGCCAGCGTAAGCTTGGTTCTTTTTTGTATTGTTAGTGGTGCTAGCGTGTCAACAATCAGCCTGTGATAGCTTGATACCTTTTGTGATGTTGGTGGTGCTGCCGTATCATTAATCAGCCAGCGTAAGTTTGGTTCTTTTTGTAATGTTAGTGGTATTGGCGTGTCAACAATCAGCCTGTGATAGCTTGATACCTTTTGTGATGTTGGTGGTGCTGCCGTATCATTAATCAGCCAGCGTAAGTTTGGTTCTTTTTGTAATGTTAGTGGTATTGGCGTGTCAACTATCAGCCAGTGATAGCTTGATACCTTTTGTAATGTTAGTGGTGCTGGCGTGTCAACAATCAGCCAGTGTTAGCTTGATACCTTTTGTGATGTTGGTGGTGCTGCCGTATCATTAATCAGCCAGCGTAAGTTTGGTTCTTTTTGTAATGTTAGTGGTATTGGCGTGTCAACAATCAGCCTGTGATAGCTTGATACCTTTTGTGATGTTGGTGGTGCTGCCGTATCATTAATCAGCCAGCGTAAGTTTGGTTCTTTTTGTAATGTTAGTGGTATTGGCGTGTCAACAATCAGCCTGTGATAGCTTGATACCTTTTGTGATGTTGGTGTTGCCGGCGTGTCAACAATCAGCCTGTGATAGCTTGATACCTTTTGTGATGTTGGTGGTGCTGCCGTATCATTAATCAGCCAGCGTAAGTTTGGTTCTTTTTGTAATGTTAGTGGTATTGGCGTGTCAACAATCAGCCTGTGATAGCTTGATACCTTTTGTGATGTTGGTGGTGCTGCCGTATCATTAATCAGCCAGCGTAAGTTTGGTTCTTTTTGTAATGTTAGTGGTATTGGCGTGTCAACTATCAGCCAGTGATAGCTTGATACCTTTTGTAATGTTAGTGGTGCTGGCGTGTCAACAATCAGCCAGTGTTAGCTTGATACCTTTTGTAATATTAGGGGTGCTGGCGTGTCAACTATCAGCCAGTGATAGCTTGATACTTTTTGTAATGTTAGTGGTGCTGGCGTGTCAACAATCAGCCAGTGTTAGCTTGATACTTTGTGTAATGTTGGTGGTGCTGGCGTGTCAACAATCAGCCAGTGTTAGCTTGACATTTTTTGTAATGTTAGTGGTGCTGGCGTGTCAACTATCAGCCAGCGTAAGCTTGATACTTTTTGTAATGTTGGTGGTGCTGGCGTGTCAACAATCAGCCAGTGTTAGCTTGATACCTTTTGTAATGTTAGTGGTGCTGGCGTGTCAACTATCATCCAGCGTAAGCTTGATACCTTTTGTGATGTTGTTGGTGCTGGCGTGTCAACAATCAGCCAGCGTAAGCTTGATACTTTTTGTAATGTTGGTGGTGCTGGCGTGTCAACAATCAGCCAGCGTAAGCTTGATACCTTTTGCGATGTTGTTGGTGCTGGCGTGTCAACAATCAGCCAGCGTATGCTTCGTTTCTTTTCGTAATGTTGGTGGTGCTGGCTTGTCAACAATCACCCATCGTAAGCTTGGTTCTTTTTGTAATGTTAGTGGTGCTAGCGTGTCAACTATCAGCCAGTGATAGCTTGATACCTTTTGTGATGTTGGTGGTGCTGGCGTGTCAACACTCAGCCAGCGTAAGCTCGGTTCTTTTTGTAATGTTAGTGGTGCTGGCGTGTCAACAATCAGCCAGCGTAGGCTTGGTTCTTTTTGTAATGTTAGTGGTGCTGGCGTGTCAGCAATCAGTCAGTGTTAGCTTGATATTTTTTGTAATGTTAGTGGTGCTGGCGTGTCAACAATCAGCCAGCGTAAGCTTGGTTCTTTTTGTAATGATAGTGGTGCTGGCGTGTCAACAATCAGCCAGCGTAAGCTTGGTTCTTTTTGTAATGTTAGTGGTGCTGGCGTGTCAACAATCAGCCAGCGTATGCTTGGTTCTTTTTGCAATCTTAGTCGTGCTGGCGTTTCAACTATCAGCCAGTGATAGCTTGAAACCTTTTGTGATGTTGGTGGTGCTGGCGTGTCAACAATCAGCCAGTGATAACTTGATACCTTTTGTGATGTTGGTGGTGCTGGCGTGTCAACAATCAGCCAGCGTAAGCTTGGTTCTTTTTTGTATTGTTAGTGGTGCTGGCGTGTCAACAATCAGCCTGTGATAGCTTGATACCTTTTGTGATGTTGGTGGTGCTGCCGTATCATTAATCAGCCAGCGTAAGTTTGGTTCTTTTTGTAATGTTAGTGGTATTGGCGTGTCAACAATCAGCCAGCGTAAGCTTGGTTCTTTTTTGTATTGTTAGTGGTGCCGGCGTGTCAACAATCAGCAAGTGATATCTTGATACCTTTTGTGATGTTTGTGGTGCTGGCGTGTCAACAATCAGCCAGCGTAAACTTGGTTCTTTTTGTAATGTTAGTGGTGCTGGCGTGTCAACAATCAGCCAGTGATAGCTTGATACCTTTTGTGAAGTTGGTGGTGCTGGCGTGTCAACAATCAGCCAGCGTAAGCTTGGTTCTTTTTGTAATGTTGGTGGTTCTGGCGTGTCACCAATCAGCCAGCGCAAGCTTGGTTCTTTTTGTAATGTTGTTGGTGCTGGCGTGTCAGCAATTAGCCAGTGTTAGCTTGATACCTTTTGTAATGTTGGTGGTGCTGGCAAGTTAACAATCAGCCAGTGTTAGCTTGATACTTTTTGTAATGTTGGTGGTGCTGGCGTGTCAACAATCAGCCAGTGTAAGCTTGATACCTTTTGTAATGTTGGTGGTGCTGGCGTGTCAACAATCAGCCAGTGTAAGCTTGATACCTTTTGTAATGTTAGTGGTGCTGGCGTGTCAACAATCAGCCAGTGTTAGCTTGATACTTTTTGTAATGTTGGTGGTGCTGGCGTGTCAACAATCAGCCAGTGATAGCTTGATACCTTTTGTAATGTTAGTGGTGCTGGCGTGTCAACAATCAGCCAGCGTAAGCTTGATACCTTTTGTAATGTTGGTGGTGCTGGCGTGTCAACAATCAGCCAGTGATAGCTTGATACTTTTTGTAATGTTGGTGGTGCTGGCGTGTCAACAATCAGCCAGTGTAAGCTTGATACTTTTTGTAATGTTGGTGGTGCTGGCGTGTCAACAATCAGCCAGTGTAAGCTTGATACTTTTTGTAATGTTGGTGGTGCTGGCGTGTCAACAATCAGCCATCGTATACTTGGTTCTTTTTGTAATGTTGGTGGTGCTGGCGTGTCAACAATCAGCCAGCGTAAGCTTGATACCTTTTGTAATGTTGGTGGTGCTGGCGTGTCAACAATCAGCCAGTGTAAGCTTGATACCTTTTGTAATGTTGGTGCTGGCGTGTCAACAATCAGCCAGTGATAGCTTGATACCTTTTGTAATGTTGGTGGTGCTGGCGTGTCAACAATCAGCCAGTGTAAGCTTGATACCTTTTGTAATGTTGGTGGTGCTGGCGTGTCAACAATCAGCCAGTGTTAGCTTGATACCTTTTGTAATGTTGGTGCTGGCGTGTTAACAATCAGCCAGTGTAAGCTTGATTCTTTTTGTAATGTTGGTGGTGCTGGCGTGTCAACAATCAGCCAGCGTAAGCTTGATACTTTTTGTAATGTTGGTGGTGCTGGCGTATCAACAATCAGCCAGTGTAAGCTTGATACCTTTTGTAATGTTGGTGCTGGCGTGTCAACAATCAGCCAGTGTAAGCTTGATACTTTTTGTAATGTTGGTGGTGCTGGCGTGTCAACAATCAGCCAGCGTAAGCTTGATACCTTTTGTAATGTTGGTGGTGCTGGCGTGTCAACAATCAGCCAGTGTAAGCTTGATACCTTTTGTAATGTTGGTGCTGGCGTGTCAACAATCAGCCAGTGATAGCTTGATACCTTTTGTAATGTTAGTGGTGCTGGCGTGTCAACAATCAGCCAGTGTAAGCTTGATACCTTTTGTAATGTTAGTGGTGCTGGCGTGTCAACAATCAGCCAGTGTTAGCTTGATACTTTTTGTAATGTTGGTGGTGCTGGCGTGTCAACAATCAGCCAGTGATAGCTTGATACCTTTTGTAATGTTAGTGGTGCTGGCGTGTCAACAATCAGCCAGTGTTAGCTTGATACTTTTTGTAATGTTGGTGGTGCTGGCGTGTCAACAATCAGCCAGTGTAAGCTTGATACCTTTTGTAATGTTAGTGGTGCTGGCGTGTCAACAATCAGCCAGTGTTAGCTTGATACTTTTTGTAATGTTGGTGGTGCTGGCGTGTCAACAATCAGCCAGTGTAAGCTTGATACCTTTTGTAATGTTAGTGGTGCTGGCGTGTCAACAATCAGCCAGTGTTAGCTTGATACTTTTTGTAATGTTGGTGGTGCTGGCGTGTCAACAATCAGCCAGTGTAAGCTTGATACCTTTTGTAATGTTATTGGTGCTGGCGTGTCAACAATCAGCCAGTGATAGCTTGTTACCTTTTGTAATGTTAGTGGTGCTGGCGTGTCAACAATCAGCTAGTGTAAGCTTGATACTTTGTGTAATGTTAGTGGTGCTGGCGTGTCAACAATCAGCCAGTGATAGCTTGATACTTTTTGTAATGTTGGTGGTGCTGGCGTGTCAACAATCAGCCAGTGTAAGCTTGATACCTTTTGTAATGTTAGTGGTGCTGGCGTGTCAACCATCAGCCAGTGATAGCTTGATACCTTTTGTAATGTTAGTGGTGCTGGCGTGTCAACAATCAGCCAGTGATAGCTTGATACTTTTTGTAATGTTAGTGGTGCTGGTGTGTCAACAATCAGCCAGCGTAAGCTTGATACATTTGTAATGTTAGTGGTGCTGGCGTGTCAACAATCAGCCAGTGATAGCTTGATACCTTTTGTAATGTTAGTGGTGCTGGCGTGTCAACAATCAGCCAGTGATAGCTTGATACTTTTTGTAATGTTAGTGGTGCTGGCGTGTCAACAATCAGCCAGTGTAAGCTTGATACTTTGTGTAATGTTGGTGGTGCTGGCGCGTCAACAATCAGCCAGTGATAGCTTGATACCTTTTGTAATGTTATTGGTGCTGGCGTGTCACCAGTCAGCCAGTGTTTACCTTGATACCTTTTGTAATGTTGGTGGTGCTAACGTCTCACCAGTCAGCAAGCGTTAGCTTGCCGTGTTGTTGGTAATGTTGGTGATGGTTCGAATGCTGCTTTTGTAGATGGAAATGGCGCTGATATTGATATTGCTTAATAAATGATTCTTGGTTTGTAAGGAATCTTTACCATAAGTTAAGGTATAAAACTATATGCAGATTATTCTGTTTATTTCAGCAAGACAATAATAAAACAAGAGAATCTACATTATTCAAGACTTCTTTTGGATTTCTGGAACATAATAGTATTGCGCGACGTTAAGGAGATACCGAGGGTCTGGTTTTATTCCAGCATTCAAGGTTTTCCTGATTAATTAAAGAGATTAAATTTTAAATTGATTAGTTTAATGTCTAGGTCTGGTGTTTAAACATTTATGGAACAATGTGGCTAGGTCGTAATCTACTTAAGCTAACGGTATCATACTGCGACATTCAATAAATAGTTGTGTGTATATGCTTGTCGTTCATGTTTCTTAAATGGCAACAAGGCCTTATATGAATACCATTATTACCCAGTAACCAAGCATCATCCGAAGACTATTTAGTACACAGTAACTAAGCGTTATCCGAATACTCCTTATTACCCGGTAACCAAGCATTATACGAATACTAAGTACCTTGTCACTAAGCAATATCCGAGTACTCCTTATTACCTGGCAACCAAGCATTATCGGAAGACGACTTAGAACACGGACTCTAAGCAGAACCCGAAAACTCATTAGCACCCTGTGGTCATGCATTATTCAACTAGTTCTTATTAACCAGTCGCCAAGCATTATCTAATACTTCTTTGTACCATGTCGCCAAGCATATCTAATACTTCTTTGTACCATGTCGCCAAGCATATCTAATACTTCCTAGTATCCTGTCACCAAGCATCATTTGAGTACTCATTAGTACCGTTTCGCCAAGCGCCATACGGGAACTCTTTACTACAATGTTGACAAACATTATCCGAGTACTCCTTTGTAACCGGTCGCAAATATCATCGTATACGCCTCATTATCCTGTTGCTAAGCATTAACCGAAGACCCCTTAGTACCCGGTTGCCAATCATTATCCCAGTACTCATAAGTACCCGGTCGATTATGATTATCCAAGGACTATTAAGTACACCGCCGCCAAGCATTATCTGAATATTCCTCAGTACCCGGTCGCCAATCATTATCCCAGTACTCATAAGTACCCACTCGCCAAGTATTATCTGAGTTCTTCTAAGTATCCGGTCGTCAAACATTATCCAAGTGCTTCTTAGTACCCGGTCGCCAAGCATTATCCGAGTGCTTGATAATTCCCGGTCGCCAAGAATTATCCGAGTGCTTCCTAGTACCCGGTCGCCAAGCATTATCTAAGTGCTTCGTTGTACCCGGTCGTCAAGCATTGTCCGAATGCTTCCTAGTACCCGGTCGCCAAGCATTATCTAAGTGCTTCGTTGTACCCGGTCGCCAAGCATTGTCCGAATGCTTCCTAGTACCCGGTCGCCAAGCATTATCTAAGTGCTTCGTTGTACCCGGTCGCCAAGCATTGTCCGAATGCTTCTTAGTACCCGGTCGCCAAGCATTATCCAAGTGCTTCTTAGTACCCGGTCGCCAAGCATTATCCGAGTGCTTGATAATTCCCGGTCGCCAAGAATTATCCGAGTGCTTCCTAGTACCCGGTCGCCAAGCATTATCTAAGTGCTTCCTAGTACTCGGTCGCCAAGCATAATCCGAGTGCTTCTTAGTACTCGGTCGCCAAGCATTATCCGAATGCTACTTAGTACCCGGTCGCCAAGGATTATACGAGAAGTCCTTTAGTACCTTGTTGCTAAGTATTATCTGTGTAGTCCTTAATACCTTGTTGCTTAGCAGTATCCGAATACACTTTTTAGTATCCGGTTCTGAAACATTTTCCGAATTGTACTATATTCCTGGTCAACATGCATATATCGAAGATTACTGAGTATCCGATCACCATTCTTCAAATGCGCAGGTTGTGGATAGTTAACAGACCTCAGTGAGAGCCAAATCATCTTAACGAAAGTCGGCGAAAGGTGTCCCCCACGTTCACCATTCACATGAATCAAAGTTTATGCAGAGCATCAAATTCGCCGGAAATAATATATCAGAAAGCTACGCATATTTAGTATAGTAGCATTTAGCACCTTCATTTACTATATAGATGTAACAAAGTGTTTTAACAGCTGTCATAGAATAATAACTTTGGTTTAAGAAAAACGATCGCTTCTTTAAAGTTTTGACATCACCCCCTAGGCACTTTCAAAACCATATTATAAATATTAGGTCTCCGTTATAGGATCGCCGTTCTCACCGACCCAATAAATGGACACTAATTGCATTAGAAAAGATGGTAATCATATTTAAATCTGGACATAGTAGACATAAGTTTCAATAGAAATTTGTGTGATGCTATTGGTGCTGGCGTGTCAATTTCCCATATTTTTATACGATTTGATTGTTATATAATAAAACGGTTGACACAATGTAGGCAGTTTGTTTAAATAGCCTATGCCATAAAACAAAAACGATACATCGTGTTGTTATTGATATGTATGTTTACAATAAATGATCGAAGGAATATGTAGAAATTAATGTGAAATTATCAATCTGCAGATCCTGAAAGGGTCTTTCAACTGGCAGTATCATGTTTATACTGTGAAGTCTAAAGATTTCTATATGAATAACAAAATAGTGTTGGGTTGTTGTTGTTTTTTCAGGCCGATTTTTTGTGTTTATGTTGGGTTCTAAACATATTGTTTTTCAACGTTGTGTAAAATCAGTGTGTTCGAAAAGGTCCGGACTTTTACGTCAAACGAAAGACGTTTATATATAAGTACACACGTTTACTGTTTTCTTCACCGTATACATGTATAAACGATTAGCCGAACATGATTATAGTCAATATTGGTATTTTTATATAACAATTTTCTATAATTTGAAAAGATTCTGACAATACCTTTAAGCAAGATTGCTTTTATCAAAATATACGACTTGCTATGTCATAACGTAAAAAATTACGATGTTTTTCAACAATTTCCGTAGACGTTTCCGGCAGTGCCCCATGGAAGAAATGTACTAGTTATCTCCCCTGTGCCACGGTATTTTGGTATACTTTATCAATCTCCCATGCAGAGTTGTCGTTCGTTCCTCTCTCAGACACCTCAGCAATGGGCTCACGTCAAGATTTTTGACAAAAAATTTAGTGTTATTTTAAGGATATTTTCAAATTAAAATAATACTTCTACATAAAATGAATAAACATCTACTAAAAAAGATATATATTGAAGTAAATATTAAAAGATATTTAATTAATTCAAGCGCACTATTTTTGGAAGAATAACATAGTGATATTAATGCGCATTTGTAAATAAACATAGACGTGGTCCACGAGGCAGTTAAGAAATACGACAAGAACTTGGTTTTAAAAGATAAACAGAGGGAGGCATTGACCTACGTGGTTAAGAGCATATTTATAAAATTATCTTCTTTTGCTTCCTTGCTATCTAAACTATAATTTCTTGAGTTCTTGTTTCTACAAATAAAACAAACAACTTCCCGTTTCAGTGGTGTCACCATCTTTAATATCACGTGGATCAAAAGTAGTCCCGACATTAAGTGAGCCAATAACAGAGGAGAATGTATGAGCCGATGGTAGAGAGTGATACTTTATAAAAGCAGTAGTCTTAATTTTATTTTTTATATAGTTTTCAAGCACTTTAACTCATTCTTTCTTCAATCAGTATGTTCTTCTTGCAGCCATAAGTGTTTTCTCAAATGTCTAAAAGAGGACAAAAAACTTTTTTTTTCTATAGTAACTTGGTGCTATATACGTTCCCAAAAGTGGATTGGGGAGAAGGGTAAAAAGTAGTATTGTAGTATTAGTATTAAGAGTAATATCCCTTTATTAAAGAAAAGCAAACCGCATTAATATTTCAAAAGACATTAAACGAAAGCAACGATTTCTTTCCGACCTAACTACAGCCGAACTGGGCGGTTGGTCCGAGTCGAAGCATTCGTATTTTCCTGAACTAATGAAACCAGATTGGTAATGCAAATCTAGCATGACCCGGGGTCAACGGGACCATCAGGTAATGCGAATCTAGCCTGACCCGGGGTCAACGGGATCATCAGGTAATGCGAATCTATCATGACCCGGGGTCAACGGGACCATCAGGTAATGCGAATCTAGCATGACCCGGGGCCAACGGGACCATCAGGTAATGCGAATCTAGCATGACCCGGGGTCAACGGGACCATCAGGTAATGCGAATCGAGCATGACCCGGGGTCAACGGGACCATCAGGTAATGCGAATCTAGCATGACCCGGGGCCAACGGGACCATCAGTTAATGCTAATCTAGCATGACCCGGGGTCAACGGGACCATCAGGTAATGCGAATCTAGCATGACCCTGGGCCAACGGGACCATCAGGTAATGCGAATCTAGCATGACCCGGGGCCAACGGGACCATCGGGTAATGCGAATCTAGCATGATCCGGGGTCAACGGGACCATCAGGTAATGCGAATCTAGCATGACCCGGGGCCAACGGGACCATCAGGTAATGCGAATCTAGCATGGCCCTGGGTCAACGGGACTATCGGGTTTATTAAATATTTGACGATTACTGTGTAAGATTTGCGTTTCTTTATGTAACGTCGACTGTTCTCTATTTCAATTGATTTATATACATTCTTCAAAGCTTCCAGTTAATATGTTTAATAGTTTAATATGTATAGTTAATAATGCGTATACGCCCTAGCGTCAATGCGACAACAAAATGTCTGTTTCCTTATACACCGCACTGTTCATTTAATGGTAATTATCGATATGAGTATAGAGCCTCCCTCGACCATGTTCATTTATCATTACCAATGAAAAGTAGGCTGACGAATCCTAACAGCTTAGTGCTTGATCTGGCGTGCGGTGAAAGTGTCGTCTGTCGTGATTGTTGACAACATTGGGACTAATTCGAGACTCTTCCTGTAGCAAAGTGCGAAGGATAAACTGTTGTTATCACAGCTACATGTAAAGCGTGACAACGAGCAACTTGCTTCATAAACTGTTCAATTAAAATTAATCTTCACTTGTCCTCTTCTCTAACCGGCATAGCCTTTGTTCTTGGATAGCGAATCTACATGTATTAGCGGATATTTCCGATGTTTGGTCTCAATAAAGGTATGTACAATTTTATCGGTATCTTACTCTTTTCTTTTTTTTTCTTTGTGTGTGTGTGTGCACGTGCTCTCGCATGTGCATGTGTTTGCGCGTTTACATTATTCCTCTAATTCGGAAAACAGTTGCAAGAATACAGTGTTTCAAATAAGATAAAAAAAACACACAAAAAGGCAAGGAACGTAATACTTATGTCGGTATGTGATTTTATACTGAATACGGAACAGAATTCAACGTCATTTTTCTATGTTTAACCATTGATTTTGGGTTTTCAGTCTAAGCATGTCCGTTATGTCATAAAAACAACGTCTAAAACGATAACATTCAACTTGTTTCTGTCCACTTAATGAGATGTTACTTCGGTATTTCAATAGTCTAAATAGAAAACACTATTTTTATGTATACTAAGAATTGGTATAGTCTACATTTGGAATTGGCTTTTTATTTTTGGTTGTTAATAATACATTTACACTGGTCTTTTATCGGGTTACGTTTCTTTTTGTTCATGGAGCCGACAAATTTATTTTCTGGACTTCCCGCTCATTATTGGTTAAAGAACCCCCCACCCCATACAATATATTCAGGTACAACCATCTGTGTAACGTAGGTCAGCTAAAAGACCTAACATTATGAAAGTACTCGCCCCGACCGGGACTCGAACTCACGCGGTCAGGGGGGTGGGAAGTTTCAAGTCGACACCGTAAAACATGCGTTTTGTCCCTAAAACAAAGTAAGCTTTAACTTACATATAACCAAATTCACACAACTTAGAAGTCGGTGTTTTGGCTGGGTGTAGTTCCTAGTGAAGAGTTCTAAAATTCTTACAGCTAGTAGAATGGGTTTCATTTTCTACTGTTCTCGACCGTTATGGACGAAAATCTTATGCAGCTGGTCATCAGAGATAATCCCACTTTAAATTATCTTTAATCCGAATTGAACACTAGAACAATTGCCTGTTTTGTATACATCTAAAATCTTGGCACATTTAAAAGTTCTAGGCCGTGCTATGTTTACAAATTGATACAAATGAATGGCGTGCATGTAGTTTTCGAAGAAAATTTACGTCACAACATATGAAATGACATACAGGAATAAACAACAATGAAACCGAACTCAAACTTAAATAATTTATGTGATGCAACACTTCAACCCCCAAACTTTACCCGATCTGACAACGTATGGGCAATGACTTGTAACATAAAATATGTAGTCACTTTAAAAGACGTTTTCCGTTTTCATGCGCATCTTGATGTCGATAAGGCAAATATAATCAAACAGAACTCTGCATCTAAGGCAAGAAGGGGTGGTATAATAATAAGTCACTCCTGTCGAAAGATTCCGATTAGCACTTTTTATATCAAAGACGTACATGTATGTTGATACTTTATCAAATTATATTTCTATATCTTGATTAAGGTACTCATATATATATTCACCTTTTCGTGTTTAATTATTTTGTACAGTCATACAGAAATGACTTCATCATCAATTAAATGATACTTTTTTGCAATCCGACATTTTTTGTTCGTTACAGACTACACTTGCCTTTTTGTCTTTGTAACATGTGGTAATACATATGTAACTGGTAATAACCATGGTGATAGACAATGTGATGGGAAGATACAGTTGCTGATACTATAGTTGAAATGTTATATTCTGTTATAGAACAATTCGTGATTGGGTGATTATCTGCCATCAAGACTGATGATGCGACCTGAGCGACCTTTGACGCTACACATCTTCATCTGCACCAAGTTTTCGAGACGGAACTTGAAGTTCGTATTAAAACTATTGCTGAACAAAATGAATATCACACAGTTCGTTGCCAAGTTAAATTTGACCTTGGGTACTACAGAAATAGCGGTAACAAACGGAACCATGGACACTGGTGTAGTAGACGGTGTGGGCTTCTTCGTTAAAAACATTCGCCTGCTCAAAGCAGTGGTACTATGCGGGGTGTTGGCAATATTGATACTATGCACGTGTCGATTCGTGCTGAAACTATTTTCACATCACGTGGACATGGACAGGAAGGACGAGGTCTGACGAGATCTTTATGTACTATGGTTTGTACTGCACATATCTTGTATCAGAAGTAGACGTGTTGCAGAGTAATTCTTTGCTACATAGACAGATCAACGATATCTTGTAATTTCTGCTATGTTTGGGCGGTGTTCTCTCTAAGGCAGTGTCAAGCAAGCGACGTATGGTCATCTGTCAGGCTGTTCTTTAGCACGTCTACATCGTCATCTTATTTATGGGTTTGTCTCGTGGAATTATGAACGTTTTAGTCAAGAAACCACTGACGTCTAATATGTATAGGGTCAATTACAACCGAAGTTGCTCCAAAAATGCTTCCGTACAAGATGGTTTGTGGCTGTACTGAGAAGATACAGTTAGCAGGTGTTTATAGTAATGGATTTTAAGAGACAATTTATTTATAATAGCACGTTCGGCTGTCTGACAGATTGCACTGCGGATATATATGCGAGAGATAAGGTAACTGTAAACAACCAATTCGAAGTACTGTGGACATAACTGTCCCTGTGTGCACACCTGTTTTACATCCAAGTTATTGGCGTGACAAATATCTTTTGCCATATGCATTTGGGAAAGACATACGTATGTTTAAAGGTACCCTCGAATACAACATTGGTTTCAACTTGAGTTATCAGAATTAGTTTGTGGTTAAGGATTTTACATTCCACTTGGGCATAATTCATCATTTCTTACGGATATATCATATATTTGTTCCGAAAACTGTCAAACGTGTTGTCGTAAAACCAGCATGTTTGTGAAGACATTAACAAGAAGCGAGGTCATTGAAAGGTTCTCTTAATGAAATTGTGATGTCAGTATCGACAAGTCTTTTACGGTGTTGTTTTACGCATTCTTCGGAAGGTGGTAAAAAGTTTATTATTGCTTATTGGACTAGCTACAAACATGTTAAAAAATCACTCTCACTTAGCTTTATTTATAATATGTGAAATTAACATAATGAAAACTATGATATAATAGTTGTTTGTGTTATTATTGTGTATTATATTCAAGTTTTTCATGTCACGTATATCTCTTTATATGACATGATTTTGTGATTCAGATTTCGTAACGTAATCGTTCAAGTATAGTAAAGAAGTGTGATGTAGTTATTGATCGATGGTGTGATCTGAGTATATATCATAAGTGACATGATCAAATGCATTCTATCACTATCAGAGGATCACTGTGGCAATGAGAACTTATTCTTTTTGTGTTATCCTCGGGAATAGAAGAATTGCATGGTTATTAAACTTTTAGACAAATGTTTGTAATGATTGTGGTGAACCATTCTGCATGGCCGGACCTGGTAGCGCAATCGGTAGAGCGTCGGCTCCAGGAACGGGAGGCCCCGGGTTCGATCCCAGGCCGCGACACACCAAAGTCGTTAAAAATGGTAGTGGTATAGCTCCCTGGCTAACGCTCAAGCAAATATAAGGGTAGTTCCACGACTGGTTGGCCCGGTGTCAGGATAATGTGACTGGATGTGGTATCATGCCAGGTGTTCACGGCAAGCTATTCACGGTGAAGGCAGCACTATATCTGCTTCCAGTGGACACCGTCTCCAGATAACTGAAATACTGTTGGTGGGTCGATAAATCCAATAAACAAACATTCTGTATGTTCCTATAGTCTTAACTTATGCGCCAGATAAATATACCTGGCGTTTAACAAATGTCATGTATATACCAGTCATTGTTATGGAGATTTTCGGAAATCACTGATGGCGAGATGAGGGTATGTGCGATAGATTGGTCAAATACTTGTCTTCAAACTTGTAAGCAATCTGGATTTTGCTTATAGGTAAAACTAACCTAACGTGTTACCCTCAACAAACAGGGAATGTCGCTGTTCTGTACTGGAGGGGTCTTTTATAACGCCAGTCGCAAGTGTACGCCAGCTTTAGTTGTATTGTATAAGTGTATATAAAAACTAAATTTACATATTTTCCAATTATTAACAATTTTCACACCTTACAATTGCCTTAAAATATTCATTTTAACAACCAGGTAGCTACAGTCACAGACCGACGTATTTCTTCTTTGCTACTACGAACACAAATAAATTGTTATTGTTTCACTTACAGATTACATGGCCTGGCAGTTAGAAATAAATAACGAGATACAATCAATGTGCTGCAGCTGTTCTTTCCGGATCTCTTTTAATAACATTGCA
The DNA here is from genome assembly GCA_007844125.1 of Sinonovacula constricta. Lineage (NCBI taxonomy): Eukaryota > Metazoa > Mollusca > Bivalvia > Cardiida > Solecurtidae > Sinonovacula > Sinonovacula constricta. Next base: position 42,624,784 of record CM017567.1, on the reverse strand, counting down.
CCAGTGGAACATTTACGTAACTTGTCTTTTGTCGATGTGCAATTATATATTTAAATGCACCGTTATGTACATATCTATTGTAATGTTTATTCGTAATGTCATGTCCATGCTAGTGTAAGTTTTCATATATAATGGTATACTCAGGTACTGAGTACCTGGAGCAATGTGCAATGTTGCTCAAGGACTAACATCACGTGGTCAGTTTCGGGGTTTGAACCCGGGATCATCCGATCCGGAGTCCAACGTCTTAACCACTGGACCATGGACACCCGCTATAATGGGCTAATTCGCTACTTGATATTCGTATTTATTGTTATATTTATCTATTTAATCTATTTAATGGTAAGTTGTTTTTCGGTATGTTCAGTATATATTGTGTGTTAATGGCGACGAGCTGGAACAAAATAGTGTTAGTTATTTGAGTAAATGCTTCTTTCACACAGATTTTTAACAGTATTGGTTTGCATATTATAACTGTCTATTAAGACATTATCTTATTTGTTGTCGAGTTTGGTGTGGTTTATGCCGCCTAGTGACCTCATTATTAACTAAGTAATACTTGACTTATACTGAAAACTTAACATCATTTTTAAATTATTCTTAAAAAAATGTATGCCATAATTTCTCTTTCTGTTTGTTTGTTGTTGTTTTTTTGTTGTTGTTGTTGATTTTGGTGTGTTGTGTATGTTTTTGTTGTTGTTGTTGTTGTTGTTTTCATTGTTTGTGTCGCCTTCAATGCTTTATGAATGGGTTTCTCGTAGTGTACTGTCATGTTCATATGTAATGTGATGCTATAGGAACTAGTAAAATAACCCGCTTATGTTTGTATTTATTGTTATGGTCATGACGCGGATCAGTTTATATGCCATGATCAGTCGTTTTACCAATGTACATGCATAATATGAACTTAGGCACATCCATAAAACGGTCTTAAATTTTATCAATTATTGTGTGTTTATGTATATAGCAGACCTATTTCATTAACACACCTGTACTGTTAAGACAAATCTCTAGACATGTCTGTTATTTGTTGCTCAGAATTATAAAGAATAACATGATTATTCTCTTCAAAGGTTTAAACCAACATGAAGGTAGAGTCCTATCTGGTATTGAAACAAACATAAAGGTAGAGTACTATCTGGTATTGAAACAAACATGAAGGTAGAGTACTATCTGGTATTGAAACAAACATGAAGGTAGAGTCCTATCTGGTATTGAAACAAACATGCAGGTAGAGTACTATCTGGTATTGAAACAAACATGAAGGTAGAGTCCTATCTGGTATTGAAACAAACATAAAGGTAGAGTACTATCTGGTATTGAAACAAACATGAAGGTAGAGTACTATCTGGTATTGAAACAAACATAAAGGTAGAGTACTATCTGGTATTGAAACAAACATGAAGGTAGAGTACTATCTGGTATTGAAACAAACATGCAGGTAGAGTACTATCTGGTATTGAAACAAACATGAAGGTAGAGTACTATCTGGTATTGAAACAAACATAAAAGTAGAGTACTATCTGGTATTGAAACCAACATGAAGGTAGAGTAATTTCTGGTATTAAAACCAGCATGTTTTAAAATTAAACGGTAAGCTAAAATCATAAATCTACTGCCGCTTTTGCATTAAGTAAGGCTGGCAATGTCCATTAGTAACGTGTGACACACAGAAACGGTGCGCGGACGTTTCGGCCCACAGACGTTTCGGCCTAGGACAGTTCGGCCTTGGACATTCCGGACTAGGACAGTTCGGCCTAGGACATTTCGGCCAATGGACAGTTTGGCCTTGATTTGAAGATTTTACTATTATCACAATATAAATATGAAGAAAACATTAACATAACTGCCTGGAATGAATATAACTCTAAAGTCAATCACTAAAGATTAAAAATAAAGCAATAAAGTTTAAACATAGTTCAAAGTATCTGACAAAAAGTTTAATAAAGTTTTTGGGCAAAATGTCCAAACTCAATTTTGTTTCCATCACTTGACAGGGGCAACTTGGAGGAAAATTCAATCTTTAGGACTTACAAACATGCACAAGGAGGACACTGAGTTTCGGCTATTTTGTGTACAACTGGACGCACTTGCCTTTCTCCCTCTGGACAAAGTTCATGATGGCATGAGCTTCATTCGAGACACAATGCCGGAACCAGCAGAACCACTAGTGGACTACTTTGACAGAACGTATGTGACTGGGAAACTACGCACGCTTCCATCTCAGAACAACCAGGATATTGCCGCTATCCGTATTCGCAGAATACCACCAATGTTCACACCAGAGAAATGGAACATGTATGATGTTACTGTGGATAATCAGCCAAGAACAAACAACATTTTTGAAAGCTGGAATAACAAGTTTCGTTCCCTAGTTGGTGAAAATCATCCAAGTGTGTGGAAATTGATCAGTGTTCTACAACAGGAGTGTGGACGGGTTACAGGTGTCCTACTACCAAATGAACGTGGCATTCGTCCAAAGAAACGATGTAAAAATCATTAAACTGAACTACAGTCCAGAAAATATGGAAAATGGACACAAGACAATTGCTCAGTTCTTGCGTGGAGTAAGCCAGAACATTCGTTATGGACAACATGATGTCTTAATATTAAGGAGACTGAACCTGGGAATAAATGAAATGAACAAATATTTACATTTGGTATACATATAAAGGTGCTTGGAATGAACAATAACCTATGGAACTATACAATTAATCGTTACACATCTGATGAACTGATGAGCATGTTAACAAAATTGCCTGTAATGTCAAATATGCACATGTGTGATAACTATGTATGTCCTTAATATGAACTACAATTTATATAATTGTGCTTGAAATGAACTACAACTTGTGTGTATGTGCTTAAATGAACTTCAACTTATACAAACTAAAATCATACTGACATTGTTTTATCTATGCCTTGAGTATGAAAAATAAACAGTACAATTTTTTCTATTTTTTACATTGGCTTGAATTTAAAGGACACGTTTCAAATAGACCGAAACGTCCGCCTTTACACAAAAATCTGGCTGAACTGTCCTAGTCCGGAATGTCCTAGGCCGAACTGTCCTAGGTCGAAACGTCCATGGGCCGAAACGTCCGCCATTCCACAATAACGTGTACCCGTGAACATACGCTAACGTGTACCCGTGGACACACAGTAATGTATAATCGTGGACACACAGAAACGTGTACCCTTGGACACACAGATACGTGTACCCGTGGACACACAGAAATGTGTACCCGTGGACACACAGTCCATCAAAACCATCACTCTCTTTTCTTGTACCTTTATGTGTTTAAATAACTGGCACAAGTATGTCTTGAAGAAGACAAGGTTTATAAATTGATACATTTAAGTTTTATCTGATCATGATACAAAAAATGTATGGCAAAAGTGAAAGAAAATAACCATCAATAAGATCAAAATTCCACATTATATATGCTGACTATGTATTTATTGAATTTCATCTTCTATTCCATTTGTCCTTTTTCGCTATTTTTTGTCCCACGTCTGACAGAACACTTGGCGACCTGATCTGTTGCCTAGATGTCTAAATTAGTTTATTGTATTTTGATTTATTTACGACATTTCAACAATGTTTACGTTCATAGCCAAACAAGTGCAGTATGTATTCTTTATGTGAATGAGCCTTCAAACTTTATTCTTACATTTCGTTTCAGTAAGAATTGTAAATATGAGTGTTCTATAGTTGCTGCTGATGTTTACAGCAACATAATGGACTGGGGCTTTAATTACTTTTGTAATTATGGATTTATTTACATTGTATATAGCTTTTCGTTGTTTTATGTTGCTTTCTATTTTGTGAATATAAAATGCTCTCCATATTTGGAAGAATAAAAGATAAAAAAGTACGTATGTGGGAAATAGATTCATAATAAGCTGTTGCGCCCATGGGGAAAAAGATTTACGTGTACACGTGGATTACGAGCTGTCGTGTCCATATGGATTACGAGTTGTCGTGTACACATAGAAAGCAGATTCAGTACAAGCCCCCAAGACCACATGGAAACAGATTTATTATAAGCTGTTGTCTTTAGTCGGAATAGATTCATATCAAGTTGTCACGTGGGAAACAGAGCTTAGTTATTTTACATATCACAATATCATCACTCTCCTCAATAAGGCTATTACTCTATCCAACAAAGACCATCACTCTGTCTAACAAGACAATTACACTCTTCAACAAGGCAATCACTGCCTTCAACAGAAACATCACCCTCACCACCAAAACCATTACTCTCCAACTAGGCCATCACTCTCTTCCCCAAGACCATCACTCTCTTCAACAAGGCCACCATTTTCTCCACTAAGACCAGCATCCTCTTCAACAAGATCATCGCTCTCTCCAACAAGCTCTTCACTCTCTGCAGCAAAATCATCACCCTATCCACCAAGGCCATTACTTCCTCTAACAAGACCATCACTCCATTCAATAAGACCCTCACTCCCTCCAACAAGACCGACACTCTCTCCAATAAGGCCATCACTCTCTTCAATAAGGCCATCACTCCCTCCAACAAGACCGTCACTCCCTCCAACACGACCGTCACTCCCTTCAATAAGGCCATCACTCCCTCTAACAAGACCGTCACTCCCTTCAATAAGGCCATTACTCCCTCCAATAAGACCGTCACATTCTCCAATAAGGCAATCGCTCCCTTCAATAAGGCCATCACTCCCTCTAATAAGACCGTCACTCCCTTCAATAAGGCCATCACTCTCTACAATAAGACCGTCACTCCATTCAATAAGGCTATAACTATCTCCAATAAGATTGTCACTCCCTTCAATAAAGCCATCACTCCCTCAAACAAGACCGTCACTCACTCCAACAAGACCGACACTTCCTTCAACAAGACCTTCACTCTCTCCAATAAGGCCATCACTCTCTCCAACAAGACCATCACTCCCTCCAACAAGACCATCACTCCCTCCAACAAGACACTCACTCCCTTCAACAAAATCATCACTCTCTCTCCAATAAGGCCATCACTCCCTCCAACAAGACATTCACTCCCTTCAACAAAACCATCACTCTCTCCAATAAGACCATCACTCCCTCCAACAAGACCATCACTCCCTTTAACAAGACACTCACTCCCTCCAACAAAATCATCACTCTCTCCAATAAGACCATCACTCTCTCCAATATGACCACCACTCTCTCCAACAAGACCATCACTCTCTTTAACAAGACACTCACTCCCTCCAACAAAACCATCACTATCTCCAATAAGACCATCATTCTCTCCAATAAGACCATCATTATCCAAGAAGAGACTCACTCCCTTTAACAAAACACTCACTCCCTCCAACAAGACCATCACTCTCTTCAAAAAGACCATCACTCTCTCCAATAAGACCATCACTCTCTCCAATAAGACCATCACTCTCCAATTAGGCCAACACTCTCTCCAATAAGGCCATCACTCCCTCCAAAAAGACACTTACTCCCTCCAACACGACCATCACTCTCTCCAATAAGACCATCACTACCTCCAACAAGACCATTACTCCCTTCAACAAAACCATCACTCTCTCTCCAATAAGACCATCATTCCCTCTAACAAGACCGACACTCTCTCCAATAAGGCCATCACTCTCTTCAACAAGACCGTCACTCCCTCTAACAAGACCGTCACTCTCTCCAACAAGACCGTCACTCTCTCCAATAAGACCATCACTCTCTTCAACAAGACCGTCACTCTTTCCAATAAGGCCATCACTTCCTTCAACAAGACCGTCACTCTCTCCAACAAGACCGTCACTCTCTCCAATAAGGACATTTCTCTCTTCAACAAGACCGTCACTCTCTCCAATAAGGCCATCACTCTCTCCAACAAGGCCATCACTCTCTCCAACAAGACCATCACTCTCTCCAACAAGACCATCACTCTCTTCAACAAGACCATCACTCTCTCCAACAAGACCATCACTCTCTCCAACAAGACCGTCACTCTCTCCAACAAGACCGTCACTCTCTCCAATAAGGCCATTACTTTCTTCAATAAGACCGTCACTCTTTCCAAAAAGACCATCACTCCCTTCAACAAGACCATCACTCCCTTCAACAAGACCATCACTCTCTCCAATAAGACTATCACTCCCTCCAACAAGACACTCACTCCCTTTAACAAGACACTTACTCCCTTTAACAAAACAATCACTCTCTCCAACAAAACAATACCTCTCTCCAATAAGACCACCACTCTCTCCAATAAGACCATCACTCCCTACAACAAGACCATCACTCTCTCCAATAAAACCATTACTCCCTCCAACAAGACCATCACTCTCTCCAATAAGACCATTACTCCGTCCAACAAGACCATAACTCCCTTTAACAAAACCATCACTCTCTCTTCAATAAGACCATCATTCCCTCCAACAAGACCGACACTCTCTCAAATAAGGCCATCACTCTCTTTAACAAGACCGTCACTCACTCTAACAAGACCGACACTCTCCCTTACAAGGTCATCACTCTCTCAAATAATGCCATCACTCTCTCCAATAAGGACATCACTTCCTTCAACAAGACACTCACTCCCTTTAACAAAACACTCACTCCCTCCAACAAGACCATCACTCCCTTCAACAAGACCATCACTCTCTCTCCAATAAGACCATCACTCCCTCCAACAAGACCATCACTCTCTCCAATAAGACCATCACTCCCTCTAACAAGACACTCACTCCCTTTAACAAAAACAATCACTCTCTCCAACAAAACACTCCCTCCCTCCAACAAGACAATCACTCCCTTCAACAAGACCATCACTCTCTCCAATAAGGCCATCACTCTCGCCAATAAGGCCATCACTCCCTCCAACAAGACACTCACTCCCTCCAACACGACCATCACTCTCTCCAATAAGACCTTCTCTCCCTCCAACAATACCATTACTCCCTTCAACAAAACCATCACTCTCTCTCCAATAAGACCATCATTCCCTCCAACAAGACCGACACTCTCTCCAATAAGGCCATCACTCTCTTCAACAAGACCGTCACTCCCTCTAACAAGACCGTCACTCTCTCCAGCAATCACTCTCTCCAATAAGACCATCACTCTCTTCAACAAGACCGTCACTCTTTCCAATAAGGCCATCACTTCCTTCAAGAAGACCTTCACTCTCTACAACAAGACCGTCACTCTCTCCAAAAAGGCAATACTCTCTTAAACAAGACCGTCACTCTCTCCAATAAGGCCATCACTCTCTCCAATAAAGCCATCACTCTCTCCAACAAGACCATCACTCTCTCCAACAAGACCATCACTTTCTTCAACAAGACCATCACTCTCTCCAACAAGACCATCACTCTCTCCCACAAGACCGTCACTCTCTCCAACAAGACCGTCAGTCTCTCCAAAAAGGCCATTACTTTCTTCAATAAGACCGTCACTCTCTCCAAAAAGACCATCACTCTCTCCAACAAGACCATCACCTTCTCCAACAAGACCATCACTCTCTCCAACAAGACCGTCACTCTCTCCAACAAGACCGTCAGTCTCTCCAATAAGGTCATTACTTTCTTCAACAAAACAATCACTCTCTCCAAAAATACCATCACTCCCTTCAACAAGACCATCACTCCCTTCAACAAGACCATCACTCTCTCCAATAAGACTATCACTCCCTCCAACAAGACACTTACTCCCTTTAACAAAACAATCACTCTCTCCAACAAAACAATCCCTCTCTCCAATAAGACCACCACTCTCTCCAATAAGACCATCACTCCCTACAACAAGACCATCACTCTCTCCAATAAAACCATTACTCCCTCCAACAAGACCATCACTCTCTCCAATAAGACCATTACTCCCTCCAACAAGACCGTAACTCCCTTCAACAAAACCATCACTCTCTCTTCAATAAGACCATCATTCCCTCCAACAAGACCGACACTCTCTCAAATAAGGCCATCACTCTCTTTAACAAGACCGTCACTTACTCTAACAAGACCGTCACTCTCTCAAACAAGACCGTCACTCTCTCCAATAAGGCCGTCACTCTCTCCATTAAGGCCATCACTCTCTCCAATAATGCCATCACTCTCTCCAATAAGGACATCACTTCCTTCAACAAGACACTCACTCCCTTTAACAAAACACTCATTCCCCCCAACAAGACCATCACTCCCTTCAACAAAACCATCACTCTCTCCAATAAGACCATCACTCTCTCCAATAAGACCATCACTCTCTCTAATAAGACCATCACTCCCTCCAACAAGACACTCACTCCCTCCAACACGAACATCACTCTCTCCAATAAGACCATCATTCCCTCCAACAAGACCGACACTCTCTCCAAAAAGACCATCACTCCCTTCAACAAGACCATCACTCCCTTCAACAAGACCATCACTCTCTCCAATAAGACTATCACTCCCTCCAACAAGACACTCACTCCCTTTAACAAGACACTTACTCCCTTTAACAAAACAATCACTCTCTCCAACAAAACAATCCCTCTCTCCAATAACACCACCACTCTCTCCAATAAGACCATCACTCCCTACAACAAGACCATCACTCTCTCCAATAAAACCATTACTCCCTCCAACAAGACCATCACGCTCTCCAATAAGACCATTACTCCCTCCAACAAGACCGTAACTCCCTTCAACAAAACCATCACTCTCTCTTCAATAAGACCATCATTCCCTCCAACAAGACCGACACTCTCTCAAATAAGGCCATCACTCTCTTTAACAAGACCGTCACTCACTCTAACAAGACCGTCACTCTCTCCAACAAGACCGTCACTCTCTCCAATAAGGCCGTCACTCACTCCATTAAGGCTATCACTCTCTCCAATAATGCCATCACTCTCTCCAATAAGGACATCACTCTCTCCAATAATGCCATCACTCTCTCCAATAAGGACATCACTTCCTTCAACAAGACCGTCACTCTCTCCAATAATGCCATCACTCTCTCCAATAATGCCATCACTCTCTCCAATAAGGACATCACTTCCTTCAACAAGACCGTCACTCTCTCCAACAAGACCATCACTCCTTCCAACATAACCATCACTCCCTCCAACAAGACCATCACTCTCTCCAATAAGGCCATCACTCTCTCAAATAAAGCCATCACTCTCTTCAACAAGACCGTCACTCTCTTCCATAAGGCCAACACTCTCTCCATAAAGACAAACACCCTCTTCAACAAGCACATCACTCTCTGCACCTAGACCATCATTTTCTCCAACAAGACCATGACTTTCTGCAGCAAGGACATCACTCCCTTCAACAAGGCGATCATTCTCTCCAACAAGGCCATTACTCACTCCTACACGGCCATCACTCACTTCAACAAGACTATCTCTCTCCAATAAGACCACTAATCTCCAACAAGACTATCCCTATCTTTAATAAGACCACCAATCTCCAACAAGACTATCCCTCTCTCCAATAAGACCACCAATCTCCAACAACACTATCCCTCTCTCCAATAAGACCACCAATATCCAACAAGATTATCCCTCTCTCCAATAAGACCACTAATCTCCAACAACACTATCCCTCTCTCCAACAAGATTACCAATCGCCAACAAGACTATACCTCTCTCCAATAAGACCACCAATCTCCAACAACACTATCCCTCTCTCCAATAAGACCACCAATCTCCAACAACACTATCCCTCTCTCCAATAAGACCACTAATCTCCAACAAGATTATCACTCTCTCCAATAAGGCCATCACTCTCTTCAATAAGACCTTCACTCTCTCCAATAAGACCTTCACTCTCTCCAATAAGACCTTCACTCTCTCCAATAAGGCCATCACTCTCTTCATAAAGACAATCACCCTCTTCAACAAGGACATCACTCTCTGAAGCTAAACCTTCATTTCCTCCAACCAGACCATGACATCCTGCAGCAAAACCATTACTCCCTTCACCAAGACCATCACTCTCTGCAGCTAGACCATCATTTTTTCGAACAAGACCATGACTTTCTGCAGCAAGGACATCACTCACTTCAACAAGGCCATCACTCTCTCCAATTAGACCACCACTCTCTTCGCCAAGACCATCACTATCCTAACTAATCCATCACTCTTCAACAAGACAACCGCTTGCTCCAACAAGACCACCACCCTCCAACAAGACCACCACCCTCCAACAAGACCACCACCCTCCAACAAGACCACCACCCTCCAACAAGACCATTACTCTCTCCAACAAGACCACCACCCTCAAACAAGACCACCGCCCTCCAACAAGATCACCACTATCTCCAACAAGACCACCTGACCCAACAAGACCACCACCCTCCAACAAGACCACCTCCCTCCAACAAGACCACCACTCTCTCCAACATGACCACCACCCTCCAACAAGACCATCACCCTCCACAAGACCACCACTCTCTTCAACAAAGCTAGGGTCTTCATTTTAACAGAAGGTCATGTTACCTGACCGACATGTTTCCAATGAAACGCTCAGAACGCAGGTTAAATGACTACAAAGAGAATAGGTTTAGTATGACAATAAATGGACAAAAATAACTATTTTTTTTTCAGTTTCTGCCACGAGGGAAATTATGTTGACTATGACAAAACAAAACCATATCTTCCATCAACATATGTACGCGTCAAAGCACTGGAACACATCGTTTCATTGATGTTAATGCGACTGACGCGAAGCCCGCGGAGGAGTGGCAAATTAATTCTGAGGACGAAACTGTGTGATGTCAGCTAAACATTGATTAAATTGCAATATCATTTATAATACGTACATAACACCGTTTAATGTAAATCTAACTGGTTAAAAGGTAGTTTGTTAAATATCGGCACTCACTGACTTTTATTGACCTTCGACCTTTGACGTCGCGTGTAGCGTTGTTTTTAACAGAAATAGGGCATTACAGAAATGATCAAAGCTAGTAAAAAGAAGCTTAATAAATACTGACAATGACGTAGAATTGATATCGTCAGTTTACGTTTACTACATGTAACACAAAGAGTTCCTCCTTAACATTAGAAGCTAAAGACATTTTACACAATTAGGTCCTTCACATGACAATAACCTATGTTTACACTTAGATCTACATGGTTGCATTCTTATTTATTAACAAGAGAATTTCAAAATACTTTCGTATTCACAATTAAAACATTATACATTTTCTCTACATGCGCGAGGCTTATTATTTGTAAAATAAGAGGAGTCCCAGCGTTGTAATAATGACGCCTGTTGTTGTTGTTGTTTGTTGTTTGTTGTTTTATATAAAAATATATAAAATATTTAATTCAAGGTGAACAATATTTCGATTATAACAGTTCAGAGAATCTTACCCTAAGTAAATTGAGTTTATCAAGTTTGAATGAAATACATTTTGAAGAAGTAAAAAAAGAGAAAACCTTCCAATTGTTGCATCTCTATTTCCGCCAGTTTAACACATTTTGAAACAAAACATTGGAAAGATGTTTATAGCTGAGTGTGTCGACAAACGATTTAACTTGCATATGGTAAACAGAAACGGACAGGTGAATTTGGCAGACATTAAATAAACAGACATGTAATTATTTGTACACAATTTGTCTTAATTGTTTTGGTATTTACAATACACAAAGTGTGATGCTTGTTAAATGTTTGGTAACGGTGTTTATGCGAAGTACATCGTCTGCTTCTGTAGGACTGGCAATACAATGTTCACTGCAAAAACTACTTAACCATGAGCAACGGACAGAATGAATCCTCCCATGACTAGATCAAATGTTATTGTATATAAGTATGTGTTATTTGTGTATATAAGTATGTGTTATTTGTGTATATAAGTATGTGTTTTTTGTGTATATAAGTATGTGTTATTTGTGAGACATTTACGCGTAATCATATATACTTTTCATTCAATACACCAATGTCAACCAACTGGGTTAGTGCACGATTCACACAAAATTTAAAACTGGCCAATCAAATCAATACTGTTAAAATGACCATACGATGCGGAGCTGGTGGAAATTATACACGATGTCACAGAGATGTAAAATATTATAGTGTTCTTTCGTTGAAATCTAGCGTTTTCATAAACGATTAATGTTTTTATATTTTAATTGTAGTGTTTAATATTTGTATTGTATAAGATGTTCGCTCATTAACCGTCTGGAGCAGTAATGAGTTTAATAACGATGAGCAGACTTGAGTTTGAATTAGGTGGATGTTTCCCGCAATCAGCTAGCGGGGTATCAGAGAGGAATTTCTATACCATGTGTCCAAACTTGAGTAAACTGTTCAGAGATTATTCGGGAAACGTGCTTGATAATGTACTTGCAGAAAGTATTTACCGCTTCAAAATAAACAACTAGCTGGATCACGCAGTCATTAGTTAGACCCATGGTTAAGAGACTGAAAAGACTCATTAAGTGCACAGATTTTAATACATTTAAACAGCGCTCTGGTAACAATCCACCTGGCCGCACCATGTTTCTGACTAAGTGTACGTACCATGTTTCTGACTAAGTGTACGTTCCATGTTTCTGACTAAGTGTACGTACCATGTTTCTGACAAAGTGTATGTACCATGTTTCTGACTAAGTGTATGTACTATAATTCTGACTAAGTGTTCGTACCATGTTTCTGACTAAGTGTATGTACCATGTTTCTGACAAAGTGTATGTACCATGTTTCTGACTAAGTGTACGTGCCATGTTTCTGACAAAGTGTATGTACTATGTTTCTGACTAAGTGTATGTACCATGTTTCTGACTAAGTGTACGTACCATGTTTCTGACTAAGTGTATGTACCATGTTTCTGACTAAGTGTATGTACCATGTTTCTGACTAAGTGTACGTACCATGTTTCTGACTAAGTGTATGTACCATGTTTCTGACTAAGTGTTCGTACCATGTTTCTGACTAAGTGTACGTACCATGTTTCTGACTAAGTGTATGTACCATGTTTCTGACTAAGTGTATGTACCATGTTTCTGACTAAGTGTATGTACCATGTTTCTGACTAAGTGTATGTACCATGTTTCTGACTTAGTGTATGTACCATGTTTCTGACTAAGTGTATGTAACATGTTTCTGACTAAGTGTACGTACCATGTTTCTGACTAAGTGTATGTACCATGTTTCTGACTAAGTGTACGTACCATGTTTCTGACTAAGTGTACGTACCATGTTTCTGACTAAGTGTATGTACCATGTTTCTGACTAAGTGTACGTACCATGTTTCTGACTAAGTGTACGTACTATGTTTCTGACTAAGTGTATGTACCATGTTTCTGACTAAGTGTACGTACCATGTTTCTGACTAAGTGTACGTACTATGTTTCTGACTAAGTGTATGTACCATGTTTCTGACTAAGTGTACGTACCATGTTTCTGACTAAGTGTATGTACCATGTTTTTGACTTAGTGTACGAACCATGTTTCTGACTTAGTGTATGTACCATGTTTCTGACTAAGTGTACGTACCATGTTTCTGACTAAGTGTTCGTACCATGTTTCTGACTAAGTGTATGTACCATGTTTCTGACTAAGTGTATGTACCATGTTTCTGACTTAGTGTACGTACCATGTTTCTGACTAAGTGTACGTACCATGTTTCTGACTTAGTGTACGTACCATGTTTCTGACTAAGTGTACGTACTATGTTTCTGACTAAGTGTATGTACCATGTTTCTGACTAAGTGTATGTACCATGTTTCTGACTAAGTGTATGTACCATGTTTCTGACTTAGTGTATGTACCATGTTTCTGACTAAGTGTATGTAACATGTTTCTGACTAAGTGTACGTACCATGTTTCTGACTAAGTGTATGTACCATGTTTCTGACTAAGTGTACGTACCATGTTTCTGACTAAGTGTACGTACCATGTTTCTGACTAAGTGTATGTACCATGTTTCTGACTAAGTGTACGTACCATGTTTCTGACTAAGTGTACGTACTATGTTTCTGACTAAGTGTATGTACCATGTTTCTGACTAAGTGTACGTACCATGTTTCTGACTAAGTGTACGTACTATGTTTCTGACTAAGTGTATGTACCATGTTTCTGACTAAGTGTACGTACCATGTTTCTGACTAAGTGTATGTACCATGTTTTTGACTTAGTGTACGAACCATGTTTCTGACTTAGTGTATGTACCATGTTTCTGACTAAGTGTACGTACCATGTTTCTGACTAAGTGTTCGTACCATGTTTCTGACTAAGTGTATGTACCATGTTTCTGACTAAGTGTATGTACCATGTTTCTGACTTAGTGTACGTACCATGTTTCTGACTAAGTGTACGTACCATGTTTCTGACTTAGTGTACGTACCATGTTTCTGACTAAGTGTACGTACTATGTTTCTGACTAAGTGTATGTACCATGTTTCTGACTAAGTGTACGTACCATGTTTCTGACTAAGTGTATGTACCATGTTTCTGACTTAGTGTACGTACCATGTTTCTGACTAAGTGTATGTACCATGTTTCTGACTAAGTGTACGTACCATGTTTCTGACAAAGTGTACGTACCATGTTTCTGACTAAGTGTACGTTCCATGTTTCTGACTAAGTGTACGTACCATGTTTCTGACAAAGTGTATGTACCATGTTTCTGACTAAGTGTATGTACTATAATTCTGACTAAGTGTTCGTACCATGTTTCTGACTAAGTGTATGTACCATGTTTCTGACAAAGTGTATGTACCATGTTTCTGACTAAGTGTATGTACCATGTTTCTGACTAAGTGTACGTACCATGTTTCTGACAAAGTGTATGTACTATGTTTCTGACTAAGTGTATGTACCATGTTTCTGACTAAGTGTACGTACCATGTTTCTGACTAAGTGTATGTACCATGTTTCTGACTAAGTGTATGTACCATGTTTCTGACTAAGTGTACGTACCATGTTTCTGACTCAGTGTATGTACCATGTTTCTGACTAAGTGTTCGTACCATGTTTCTGACTAAGTGTACGTACCATGTTTCTGACTAAGTGTATGTACCATGTTTCTGACTAAGTGTATGTACCATGTTTCTGACTAAGTGTATGTACCATGTTTCTGACTAAGTGTATGTACCATGTTTCTGACTTAGTGTATGTACCATGTTTCTGACTAAGTGTATGTAACATGTTTCTGACTAAGTGTACGTACCATGTTTCTGACTAAGTGTATGTACCATGTTTCTGACTAAGTGTACGTACCATGTTTCTGACTAAGTGTACGTACCATGTTTCTGACTAAGTGTATGTACCATGTTTCTGACTAAGTGTACGTACCATGTTTCTGACTAAGTGTACGTACGATGTTTCTGACTAAGTGTATGTACCATGTTTCTGACTAAGTGTACGTACCATGTTTCTGACTAAGTGTACGTACTATGTTTCTGACTAAGTGTATGTACCATGTTTCTGACTAAGTGTACGTACCATGTTTCTGACTAAGTGTATGTACCATGTTTTTGACTTAGTGTACCAACCATGTTTCTGACTAAGTGTATGTACCATGTTTCTGACTAAGTGTACGTACCATGTTTCTGACTAAGTGTTCGTACCATGTTTCTGACTAAGTGTATGTACCATGTTTCTGACTAAGTGTATGTACCATGTTTCTGACTTAGTGTATGTACCATGTTTCTGACTAAGTGTACGTACCATGTTTCTGACTAAGTGTATGTACCATGTTTCTGACTTAGTGTACGTACCATGTTTCTGACTAAGTGTATGTACCATGTTTCTGACTAAGTGTACGTACCATGTTTCTGACAAAGTGTACGTACCATGTTTCTGACTAAGTGTACGTACCATGTTTCTGACTAAGTGTATGTACCATGTTTCTGACTAAGTGTATGTACCATGTTTCTGGCTAAGTGTACGCACCATGTTTCTGACTAAGTGTATGTACCATGTTTCTGACTAAGTGTACGTACCATGTTTCTGACTAAGTGTATGTACCATGTTTCTGACTTAGTGTACGTACTATGAAGACTTTCATGATCTCACAGGTCGACGCCTGTATTTAACGTGTTGCTGAAACAATAAACTGAAATACATACAAATGACAAACAAGTTAGTGATCAGTTAATGGCGAGGATACAAAGAAGACAGATAGGATATAAGGTGGAAGTTCCCTTTCATTACGACACTTACATAAAGTTGGTTCCAAAGTTATTTTAATCTGCGAAACATGATTTGTTTAAGACAGTCTTTACATACTCGCATCATGCATCAGTGTTTATGGAATATACATGTGGAAAATGGAGTTAACCGGTATTATGGTTTCGTGCTAGGATGGTTACTTTTATTAGCTGTTAAAGTTGTACTTGTGCAATGGGGTTGTGTTAATCAGTGACATTGCAAAGCCGAAGCCAGCTAGTGGAAATAACAATCTCTTATCTCATGTTATCCAATTGGTGTAAGAAATCTGATCACCTGGTTACTAACTGCTTAAAACTTAAGAAAAAAACTTGAAGTCTTATAATGAGGTCAAACTCCACATTCCACAGGCTTGTGTCGCAGAAGACACGTTTGATAACGTTGAACCCGGTGTGCTTGTCAAGGCAAAAGAGCCTAGTATTCAAAAAAAGCTTATGAACCATTCATATCATTGGGTTTTGTATCACTGACAAGTGATTCTTGCCAACCTACCCCTATTATGATATCAAGAGGCACAGGAACTTCTCAGCCCTTTACTTAAGCGGATACACGTTCGAAGGAGTTCTCTTCGTCTGGTGTTATTGTTCAAGGTGTATAGTGTGGATTTTTAAATATATCCTCTCCATAGTATTCATTTACACTTTGCCTAGTTCACGTGGCCAATGTCTTGGCTCGTTTGTGTCCATTTAAATACTTAGCTGGAGATAAGATCGTGGTTAATCCACTTGTAACTGACATACATATCAAGGACAATCCAACTAATCTTATTGAACAGGAAACTCCTGATCTTTATCTTTCACAGGAAGTTACTCGACCCAGAGAAAGAAGGTATACAACAGCTGAGACGCTGTCATATGTGACGACAAAGTCATTTTTGGTGATTTAGCTGACACTTTAATAGGTGAGATTTATAGGTTAAATGTCAGTTTTGGAATCATGTGATTTCATCACATTCCAGGGGCGTAGCTAGGCATGATAGGATGTGTACGCATGGTCGCTTCTAGGATCCGGAGTCATGCTTTACTGGAAAACCTTCCAGATCGTACGTGGTGGCTTTTGGGGAGGTTACAATTAAACGTTAAGAAAAATATAATGTTGCAGATATTTAAATATTAAAACTTGTTTATTTCAAACAGAGAAGCTGCTCAAACATAAACAACAATTTTCCGGTTACGACCATTTATTTCATGATAAATAAATCACATGTTTTATGAGGACGTAATTTTTACCACCGTACTTTTAAAGCAAAACGTCAGGATTTTGATAACGAAGATTGGATTTAAGCGATTTTGAGAAATCGCAACAGACAAAAGGTTCAAGTGGAATAAGTTGAATTGATATAAGACAATAAGAAAGCAAGTGATAATTAGTCACAAATTGTCTTGGATTTTTTGTCAGTAATTCCCGTGACTAAACAAACATCAGTGCCCATGAAATAGCGACTGGCATGACGCCCTTTTAACAAATATAAATGTTGTGTCTGGCAATTAAAGGTTATAACCGTTGAATAAAGTGGTAAACGAAGAACAAAAAGTGTTAATTCCACTAGCGAGGAATGATTGTCGTGAGGACGGTATTATATGAGTTCAGATTTTTAGGAAGAAAAACTTGTCCCATACCTGAAGCTACTGAAACGTTACTAAATAGATTTAGCAATTTTACTTATTATATTGCAAATTGGGATACTAGCTGATCGCAATTAATATACACCTTTCACCTACCAGGGTGAGATTTTTATAGCAGATTGAACCTTTTTTGTTTTCAATCTTTGAGGACACTGTGTAGGCAGCTACGTATTCTGCGTACAGGCAGCTACTCGCCTGCATTCGGATATCTTCAGCTGATGACAATACATTAATATTCCACCGTCATGACAAAAAACTCAAGATTACAACTTATTCAATAAGAAAATTTGACAAAGTCCTGCAAAAATTGCAACATATACCAAAATTTGAAAGGGACAGGAACAGTGTATTTACAGGCACGCTAAATGTCAAAGTCATTAAACAAAAAGAGCAAACCCAACAGTTTCAACATAATTATTCTGATATTTCTGGCATGTTTAAAAAGGTTTTGCCTAAGAACGAGATTGCACAAGTCCCAGTGGGTAATTATGAACGGAATAGAATACATGTACTCATTAGAAAATGGAGACCACATGATGTCCTAGCTGATTGAGGCGAATGGATAACTTAATCATCAGATTGGTATTCCCATGCAATATCAATAAAATTCTCATTTTGGATATGAAACACCTTTGTCAGGTCACGTGTGCATTAATAAGACTTATAATATGATCCTAAATCATTTAAACTGGCCTCTTCGGAAAGCAGATGTGTCTCGGTATTGTAATTGATGTCACACCTGTTAAATGGTTAGTAAACCAAACCAAACTATCTCAAAAGCACGTTTACAATTACACCATTCCTGCATTTGATGAACCATTTAGAATTATTATCGACCGGGTTGGACATTTGCCGAACAAAATCAGGAAATGCGTATATTTTATTGATAACCTTTGAAGAATATTCCCGTTCCATGAGCATTATCAAAGCTCTTGTGCAGTTTTTTACTTTTGTTAGTTTGCCTAAATCGGCTCAATCTGACGAAGGTTTAAGCATCATGTTCGGCATATTCCAACAGGTCATGCACGGGTTAGGAATTATCTGCTTATCATCATGAAATTCAAGGTACGTTAGGAAGGTTTCATCCGACATTCAACAATATGACACATGCATATTGCGTTGACACTGATAGTTATTAGGATGAAGGTATACCTTTACTTTTGTTTGCTTTTAAAGAATAGATCCAAGAATCTTGCAGTTCGTCGACACTGCAACTGCATTAGAAGTTTTTGTCTGGCGATGTATCTGGCTTTCGAAACCTATTGTCAAAAGCTTGTGAGTTGGCGAAAATTAATCTAAAGCAAGCTCAAAACAAAATGAAACAGAACGCCCAAGATAATACTTTAATACCAGGTGATCAGTTCATACCCGTGATCAGTTTATACCAGGTGATCAGTTTATACAAGGTGATCAGTACTTGCGTTGTTGACTGCTCCTCAAAAACACACTTTAAGCTAGATAATTTGGTCCTTTTATTATTCACAAAAATGTTAATCATTGAGACCTCAATTATGTCCCTCTGATTCATAGCAGGCGAAAAACGAAGACAAATGTGCAATGTAAATATGCACATAAGTAGAAATAGCCACACTATTGTTAGACCAGTCGCATGTGTCCACATTGTCCCTCATGAATCGAAATCTATTTAAACTGAATTAGACTGCAACAATGCATATTGTAAGAAGTGATCCTTGTCCAACTAAATTAAACAAGTGAATTCTGACATTTTGAGGATCATCGACCACAAATGGGATCATCTGGAGCCGTCGCACCAAACTAAGTTTCCAGAACTTGTACTAGAATTTGGGCACATTTATTTTAGGAGGGGAAGTGTTACATAAGAGTCGCCCATTGTTATAGTAATTGACATTGTGACGATCGCATTTTAGGACACTGCTTACCTCACAGCTTCGTCACTCGTTGATAGAATGTTCTCCGTCACTTGATATTGATTTGTAGAAGCTCTAGTAAATTCTGGAATGTTTTAATAGGTGATGCAACTGGTACATTCACGAATATTCTTAGCTACTATCAATGGGGTTGTATTCTTGTTTTACATTAGACCCGGTTAGACCTTAAATACTAATAAGAATACAAGTTGTTTACAGAAAAACAGTGTGGGATTGTTCATTTTGATTACAGATAGTGTATGCCTTCATCATCGGACATCATAGTGGATTATTTTGAATTTTTAAAAAAAAAAAAAACGGATTTTGACTTTCATCAAGTAAGTTGACAATCTATTAGGACTTGGATCAGCTTAAAGTTATATGTACAAATATGCAGAAATAATTTGTAAGTTGTTTGTTGAAGAAAATGTAGTGTGTTGTAAATGTTGTTGATGGCTTTTACTTTCTGTTGTATCTGATGTTATTTGACTAATATATACATGCATTATTCATTTCAAATTCTTTTATGTAGATAATCTATTTGCACTGTTACAAATATTACGCTAAATGCCGTCATCGCTTTATCTATACAGATACTACTTTAATATGCATACGATTTTGCCGAATCACTGACAAAAATAATACTAAAGCAATGCCTGACTCATAACTGAAACTTAACATCAGCGAGGATAGAAAGGGCTGCAATAAGTAACTTGTTTTGTTGTAAGGTGTTTATAATATGAGTAACTGTCAGTAAACTTCATGATGTATTAGCAATATGTTGTGGTCTTATTTTAGGTTAGATTCAGATTTTGATCGATTCTGTTAATTATTATTGTTTACAATATCATAGCTTCTTTTGTCTATTCATGATGCATTGATAGGTCACACAATTGTATTAGTTCATTTCATTACACGATATTATGACACGACATATTATTACACGATCGAAAATGAGGAGAACTGGCGCTGTTTCAAACGATGCCAAAATTGTCACATTTGATGTTTATTTTGTTATAGTTGCGTGTCATTGTCGTTTGTTTTTAGGCATTGGTTAATTTGCTAACATTCCAAATAGAATTCAGAATACTGCTTATGCATAAAGATAGAAAATTCGATACTTTGATTCTCACCAATATGTCAAAGTTTTTTTTAAATATTGATCACAGCACCGGTAATCAAAGCGCTCATAAGCTCTTTGAGCGGTGTCAGTTTGACACCGTAGGCGATTACAGCTGTGCAAACAATGGTCAAAATTATTACGTGTAAAAACTATTCGCGTAGTAAACCAAATGTACAGCGCATTGGAAATTTGAAAGCAGCAGGCAAGTCTTCAGCTGCAAATAAAGACATCTTCTAAAATGTAGATTTTACACTGGGACAAAGGCTACACCAGAGTTACCAACATCCGACAATGGTTAGGTTATTAAATTTTATTAAACATTCAATATCTTCTATATGATTTTGCATTTTAACTTAAGTTAGGTCTAAAATAAACGCTCATACAGCTACATACAGCTACCGGATTTGACCAAAATAAACGGATTTTAAAATTAACTACTACCTCTTACACCTCTGTGATCTGAATCTAACAGTCCCGAATGCGTCATTTCTCTCAGAACACTTGCGGTAGCTAAAGACTGCCCATATCGACCCTTTCCTCTAGTCAATCAGTAATATTCGTACGCGCTGTTCATTCATAAATCTGCACTTCATGCATATCTGAATTACCCAATAAGACGAAATTCCAGTTTAAACAGATACACTATTAATGTTAACATCTGAAGCATGCCTGGACACATTAGTCTCCTTATACGTACATATTTGTTATCTACACGCACTACTTCTTCTCAGGCATGAACAAGTGACCGCGAGAAGTCAAGGTCAGGCAGGGACAGTCCTGTGTTCTTCTGAAATCCAAGCGACACCGCCCAAAGAGAAGAGCGGTAATTTCTTTCGCGGGTCGAAATCTGGCCTTCAGCAATCTGGGAATAATTCACAATCACACAGCCAACGTTGTTTCTGTCATTGAAAGACATAGTTTGGCTTCATCCATAAATCTGTGTTTGTATTAATTTAAGTTGATGATCTTATATAGAGATATACATCGTCTTTAACGTGACATCCGACAGTTTCGACGAAAAGAAAGTTTCCCTCAAACAACAATTTATTCTTACCTGAACAGATCCCGCGCAATGCTGTTTATTGGTGTCCTATTTGAAAGGTGAAGCATTATAACACTTCATTTGTCATTACAACATCTGAGTCACGCTGCAGAGATAGCTATTTTTAAACTAAGTAAACCACGTAAAGTAAAGTAAACTTACTTATGAAATCACGTTATATCATCATCGGGTAATCCGTTCTGACGTCGATGTCTATTAAAATTCCAATCGTTCTTACGTATAGAAAGAAGGTACTGTTGAGTAATCTTTAACGAGTTGTACCGTCTGAAAACTGAGATAGTATTCAAAGCCGACTTTGCTGAGACCAAAGTATGAGCAAAAATTATGCAAAAATATCCCAAACAGGGGTCAGATATTATTAAATGTATTTGATATAGGCAAAATGTCGAATACGAGTATGACTCATTACTTTGTATATAATCCAGTGAAATTAAACAATATTTTATCATCTTTACTCACAATAAATGTCATGTGTGAACATAAATCGTATTGACAAAATGATGACAAAAGAATGTTTCTTTTCCCGGGATAGTTTACTTCAAAATGTATATATAGGCCTACTATATTCAATTGTTGCTTTTTAGGGGATGCTACTTTAATATCACCTTAATCCTCAAGTCTCTCCTTAATCAGCAAGTATACCCTAAATCGAACAAGTATAGGCTTCAATCAACAAGTATACCCTTAATCCAACAAGTATAGGCTTCAATCAGCAAGTATACCCTAAATCCAGCAAGTATAGGCTTCAATCAACAAGTTTACACTTCATTCACTAAGTCAAAGTAAAAAAATCAGCAAGTCAACGCTCATCAGCAAGTCAACGCTCATCAGCGAGTCAACGATTTAATCAGCAAGTTTCAATCAGGAAAATTAAATCAGGAAGATTAAATCACGAAGATTACGCATTAATCAGCAAAACTGCTTCAGTCACGTCGTCAACGTTTCAATGAGCAATGATACGCTTCAATCAGCCACGCCCCAACCAACAAGAAAACGCTTAAATAATAAAGACTACGCTTCAATCGACAATACTACGCTTCAATCGACAATACTACGCTTCAATCGACAATACTACGCTTCAATCGACAATACTACGCTTTAAACGGCAAGTATATGCTTAACTCAGCAATACATGCTTCAATCAACAAGTATACGCGCTCTATGCACTTGACCACCCCGTTCTGTTGATCTCTTTATGATAAACGTATTGCTTGAAGAGAATTACAAATTAATGAAATCAGATCTGAGGGCAAAACAGTGTGATGGGAACGGCTGTGATTGAGTCTGACACTATATCGTTATAGACCTACAGAGCGTAAGGTAAGTGAACCCAATTGATTAACAATAGTTTGTTGAGCACTGGCTATAATCAGCTACATGTACAATCGTTTTTAAGTGGCGCCGCACTGGAGAGTCTCTTATGGAATATATTTTAAGGGACGATAGAGAAGCAGGCAATAACAAGAAATCGCAGCTGTTCTGCGCGAACCTTTTCAGAAGTATACCACCTAAAACAGTGTAGCTTGCAACAAAACGAATTAGCTTGCAACTATTAAAAGGTAGCAGGCAGTAACAGGAATTCACACATGATTGGCGAAGAATGTTTAACAAAAGAAACATAGTATGCGGAATGTTAACAATGCAGCTTGTAATTAAAGATGTAGCAGGCAACAAGTAAGAATGCTGATAGTCTAGTTTCCGTCAGAGTTAAGGATCATTCCGTGTGATGTTAAATGTCAGTATATGTCATATTAGTTGAATATAAGCTGTGGCACTGATGTGATAATGTATCGACGTTCATGGTAAATATTAATCACCACACATGGAGCGGTGTGTATGGTATGTAAGAACTGTTACATGCGTCATCGATACGAACACCATTGTAGGTGAAGATCCTTGTTAGCAGGGTTGTTGGGCCTTATAGCACACATTAACAGTGAGCATGTTCCAGGTTGCTTTGTGAACATAACTTACACAATATTACTTTCAATGTGTATTTCGAATAATCGGATTGAAAATATAGACAAGTAAAATTTATAATGCTAGCAACCTACAAATTAAGTAAAAGTTACTAACTAAAACTAAACATAATTAGTCAAATGCTTCTGGACTTCATCGCCACATATTAGCGATGCAAGCTTCTTTTAATGTTGTTATTATTTTTTTTTTTTTTTTTTTTTTTTTTTTTGCAATTTAACAAACGTAGAGATATCATACGTAAGTAATAGCATTTTATTGTATTCATTTTTGTTATCACGAAAAGAAGATTTCTTTGTTTTATACCACTTTTTGATAAAGTTAATACACGTTTATAAATTGTACAAAATTATGATAAATATATTTATTGCTCTTGCTAAGTCGAGTTAAACGAACACTAATTAAGAATGGCATCTGAACAGCATCTACCAGGATGTTGAAGTCGTTATGCTCATGTTTGAGGGCAATGGTTCGAACCTTGCGTTAGGGATTGTTTTGTATGTGCATTTTTATTTTTTTAAAGAACAAATATTTATTAATCATTTTACAAAAGTAAAATTTATCTTGTCAGTTGTTGATGTTTGGAGCTGTTAAAAATAAAGGTAAATAGAATAAGCAATAAACTAACAAACATTTAATTGCACCTGCATGTATTCATCGGAAACGTAACCCAGAAACCACGCCCCTTTTGAATGAACGCTGCGTTCACCCTTCAATGCTCTGTTACGGCTTGTGTCTTTTTCTGCCGTTGTTGATTTTTTAAATTGTTTTCCTGACAAATAGATTTTATGTGAGCCATGACATGGGGTAATTCTAGGCCACTATCGAGGTCGTGTTACGGACAATGTCCATATGCAACACATGAATTAACTGTAAGATGATATACATTATAGTTATATAATAATATCTTTGTTGTATATAAGCCACATATTTCAGAAGTCTTAAAGCAATAAAGTCAGATGTGTCAGTGGTCACAACTGCGGGATCACATGTCTTAACATCTCTTATCAATTAAAATGTAACGACAAAAATCGCATGTTTGCATCATAGTTTCTGTATAAGATGTGTCTCATGGTATTGGTATGTTGGGTTTATCTTCAACAATCTTTCAGTTATTCGGAAACAGTGTCAACTTGAGAAAACTAGTGCGCTGCTTTCCCTGTTAACAACATGCAGTGTATAACTTTAAGTGGACGGTCAAGTCGTAACATCTCGTGCACGTCGTTGGGAGTACTGAATATCTGCAGTGTATCGTGCACATCGTTGGGAGTACTGAATATCTGCAGTGTATCGTGCACATCGTTGGGAGTACTGAATATCTGCAGTGTATCGTGTACATCGTTGGGAGTACTGAATATCTGCAGTGTATCGTGCACATCGTTGGGAGTACTGAATATCTGCAGTGTATCGTGCACGTCGTTGGGAGTACTGAATATCTGCAGTGTATCGTGCACATCGTAGGGAGTACTGAATATCTGCAGTGTATCGTGCACGTCGTTGGGAGTACTGAATATCTGCAATGTATCGTGCACATCGTAGGGAGAACTGAATATCTGCAGTGTATCGTGTACATCGTTGGGAGTACTGAATATCTGCAGTGTATCGTGCACATCATTGGGAGTACTGAATATCTGCAGTGTATCGTGCACATCATTGGGAGTACTGAATATCTGCAGTGTATCGTGCACATCATTGGAAGTACTGAATATCTGCAGTGTATCGTGCACGTCGTTGGGAGTACTGAATATCTGCAGTGTATCGTGCACGTCGTTGGGAGTACTGAATATCTGCAGTGTATCGTGCACATCGTTGGGAGTACTGAATATCTGCAGTGTATCGTGCACGTCGTTGGGAGTACTGAATATCTGCAGTGTATCGTGCACATCGTTGGGAGTACTGAATATCTGCAGTGTATCGTGCACATCGTTGGGAGTACTGAATATCTGCAGTGTATCGTGCACGTCGTTGGGAGTACTGAATATCTGCAGTGTATCGTGCACGTCGTTGGGAGTACTGAATATCTGCAGTGTATCGTGCACGTCGTTGGGAGTACTGAATATCTGCAGTGTATCGTGCACATCATTGGGAGTACTGAATATCTGCAGTGTATCGTGCACGTCGTTGGGAGTACTGAATATCTGCAGTGTATCGTGCACGTCGTTGGGAGTACTGAATATCTGCAGTGTATCGTGCACATCGTTGGGAGTACTGAATATCTGCAGTGTATCGTGCACATCGTTGGGAGTACTGAATATCTGCAGTGTATCGTGCACGTCGTTGGGAGTACTAAATATCTGCAATGTATCGTGCACATCGTTGGGAGTACTGAATATCTGCAGTGTATCGTGCACATCGTTGGGAGTACTGAATATCTGCAGTGTATCGTGCACATCGTTGGGAGTACTGAATATCTGCAGTGTATCGTGCACATCGTTGGGAGTACTGAATATCTGCAGTGTATCGTGCACATCGTTGGGAGTACTGAATATCTGCAGTGTATCGTGCACATCGTTGGGAGTACTGAATATCTGCAGTGTATCGTGCACATCATTGGGAGTACTGAATATCTGCAGTGTATCGTGTACATCGTTGGGAGTACTGAATATCTGCAGTGTATCGTGTACATCGTTGGGAGTACTGAATATCTGCAGTGTATCGTGCACATCGTTTGGAGTACTGAATATCTGCAGTGTATCGTGTACATCGTTGGGAGTACTGAATATCTGCAGTGTATCGTGCACATCGTTTGGAGTACTGAATATCTGCAGTGTATCGTGCACATCGTTGGGAATACTGAATATCTGCAGTGTATCGTGTACATCGTTGGGAGTACTGAATATCTGCAGTGTATCGTGTACATCGTTAGGAGTACTGAATATCTGCAGTGTATCGTGTACATCGTTGGGAGTACTGAATATCTGTAGTGTATCGTGCACATCGTTGGGAGTACTGAATATCTGCAGTGTATCGTGCACATCGTTTGGAGTACTGAATATCTGCAGTGTATCGTGCACATCGTTGGGAATACTGAATATCTGCAGTGTATCGTGTACATCGTTGGGAGTACTGAATATCTGCAGTGTATCGTGCACGTCGTTGGGAGTACTGAATATCTGCAGTGTATCGTGCACATCGTTGGGAGTACTGAATATCTGCAGTGTATCGTGCACATCGTTGGGAGTACTGAATATCTGCAGTGTATCGTGCACATCATTGGGAGTACTGAATATCTGCAGTGTATCGTGCACATCGTTGGGAGTACTGAATATCTGCAGTGTATCGTGCACATCATTGGGAGTACTGAATATCTGCAGTGTATCGTGCACGTCGTTGGGAGTACTGAATATCTGCAGTGTATCGTGCACGTCGTTGGGAGTACTGAATATCTGCAGTGTATCGTGCACGTCGTTGGGAGTACTGAATATCTGCAGTGTATCGTGCACATCGTTGGGAGTACTGAATATCTGCAGTGTATCATGCACGTCGTTGGGAGTACTGAATATCTGCAGTGTATCGTGCACATCGTTGGGAGTACTGAATATCTGCAGTGTATCGTGCACATCGTTGGGAGTACTGAATATCTGCAGTGTATCGTGCACGTCGTTGGGAGTACTGAATATCTGCAGTGTATCGTGCACGTCGTTGGGAGTACTGAATATCTGCAGTGTATCGTGCACGTCGTTGGGAGTACTGAATATCTGCAGTATATCGTGCACATCATTGGGAGTACTGAATATCTGCAGTGTATCGTGCACGTCGTTGGGAGTACTGAATATCTGCAGTGTATCGTGCACATCATTGGGAGTACTGAATATCTGCAGTGTATCGTGCACATCGTTGGGAGTACTGAATATCTGCAGTGTATCGTGCACATCATTGGGAGTACTGAATATCTGCAGTGTATCGTGAACATCGTTGGGAGTACTGAATATCTGCAGTGTATCGTGTACATCGTTGGGAGTACTGAATATCTGCAGTGTATCGTGCACATCGTTTGGAGTACTGAATATCTGCAGTGTATCGTGTACATCGTTGGGAGTACTGAATATCTGCAGTGTATCGTGCACATCGTTTGGAGTACTGAATATCTGCAGTGTATCGTGCACATCGTTGGGAATACTGAATATCTGCAGTGTATCGTGTACATCGTTGGGAGTACTGAATATCTGCAGTGTATCGTGTACATCGTTGGGAGTACTGAATATCTGCAGTGTATCGTGCACATCGTTGGGAGTACTGAATATCTGCAGTGTATCGTGCACATCGTTTGGAGTACTGAATATCTGCAGTGTATCGTGCACATCGTTGGGAATACTGAATATCTGCAGTGTATCGTGTACATCGTTGGGAGTACTGAATATCTGCAGTGTATCGTGCACATCGTTGGGAGTACTGAATATCTGCAGTGTATCGTGCACGTCGTTGGGAGTACTGAATATCTGCAGTGTATCGTGTACATCGTTGGGAGTACTGAATATCTGCAGTGTATCGTGTACATCGTTGGGAGTACTGAATATCTGCAGTGTATCGTGCACATCGTTTGGAGTACTGAATATCTGCAGTGTATCGTGCACATCGTTGGGAATACTGAATATATGCAGTGTATCGTGTACATCGTTGGGAGTACTGAATATCTGCAGTGTATCGTGCACATCGTTGGGAGTACTGAATATCTGCAGTGTATCGTGCACGTCGTTGGGAGTACTGAATATCTGCAGTGTATCGTGGACATCATTAGGAGTACTGAATATCTGCAGTGTATCGTGTACATCGTTGGGAGTACTGAATATCTGCAGTGTATCGTGCACATCGTTGGGAGTACTGAATATCTGCAGTGTATCGTGCACGTCGTTGGGAGTACTGAAGATCTGCAGTGTATCGTGCACATCGTTGGGAGTACTGAAGATCTGCAGTGTATCGTGCACATCGTTGGGAGTACTGAATATCTGCAGTGTATCGTGCACATCGTTGGGAGTACTGAATATCTGCAGTGTATCGTGCACATCGGTGGGAGTACTGAATATCTGCAGTGTATCGTGCACATCGTTGGGAGTACTGAATATCTGCAGTGTATCGTATATAAGTTCATATTTAATTTTAAGGTATCAACCAAATAAAGATCCGTGTACAAGAGTAGGAAATGCCACTTTCAGTTGCATACACTTGTAAAGTGCTTTATAGATGTTATTTGCTTTCTTACTTTTCCCGACTTCATTAATAAAACCGTAGCAAAATAGTTTGCGCTATATATAACTACGTCAGAATAAGAAAACCTTGGTACGATTTTTTTCAATTCCTGCTAAGTAATGATCAAGATTTTACTGGTTATTAGTTGTTTATGTAATGTATATTGACATTGTCTTTCCTCAAACAGTTAAAAATGTTTCCTAACATAGACAGAATGGTAGTTTCTATGGTGACGTACTTTCACAGCTTGGTTAGTTGTGAACTCATAGTGTCATTATTGACGTTGACATATGAACAGCACCGACTTTTATTTAGACTTTTTTTTAGATAACTTGTTGGAATATAACTAATGTTGTTTGAACGATGGTTTCTTTATATTTACTTAATGGCTTCTAAATCTGCTTCGTTATTTTCTCATTGAAACAACGAAGCCAAGTGTGTCTGTCATGTACTGATCACAGCATCAAGACACAGCAGAGCGCCGATCCCACATTGCCAGTGTAACTTGAAGCTATCGCGGAATTAAATCAAATTATCGCACCGTTCTGGTCAAATCATTAAAAGCATCGTACACTAATCGGTTATTGACCTAATTATGTCATTAAATGGTAACAGAACCGGGACAAATATTCTATCATAGGATTTAATTAAAACTCCGAAGGACCCACTCACAGACATGACATGACAGGACATGACATGACATGGCGTAACATGACCTGGCATGACATGACAGGACGTGACATGACATGACATGGCGTAACATGACGTGGCATGACATGACAGGACGTGACATGACATGACAGGACGTGACATTACGTGGCATGACATGACATGACATGACCTGACATGACATGACGTGACGTGACGTGACATGATTAACACAATACAATACTAACTTGTCTGTCGTCTGCGGTGTCGAAAGTGCTATTCCTCTTCTGAATCGGAGATATTTGGGCGATTTAAGTGCATCTGTGAATATCGAGTTGTTTAAAGACATTGATATGTTGTGTAATGAGTTTAACAATTGGTGGTTGAGCATATTTCATTTTTTTTTTTTGTAAATAGTACTGCGTGGCCAGATGCTTTTTAAATTAGAGTTTTATTTTTTATTTTTAAAATCAATTTTTCCAATACCTAATTCTGTTGACACTACATTTGTCATAAGTAAAGGTCACAATTCAGCATACAGACCTTAATTAAATGCTTGTGGTTTACATAGCTAAGTAGGCTTTTTTATTTATCTTTATTGACGGAGGCTTGTACGGTTTCATGTTTCCTTTAGTTACATTTTAAGGTATTGATTCAACTGTTTAGAATTAAATATTTTTGCACCTACCCCACGCGGTTTTTGATCAACAAATCCTCCTCCGTAATTGTTCTTTCGGCTCTGCATGTGTGAAAGGTATCCATCTGAAACTGCGCATCTGACAACGAGTATTTGTTTTTGTTTCGACGACGAATGAAATCTATGAAATATTAGAAGTCAATACGTCTTTTAGCTGATCAAATGTGTAACGTAATCTGTTTATATTAATAAAAACACACGCTACATGAGGGTTTTATTCGAGAGCTATAAACCTCTTGAAATAAATGTATGTGTGTTGAGTCATCGCATTCAATTACACATGTATTACGCACCTGCAGGTCAGCAACAGGTCAGTACAATGGTGTAGAAAATATCTGATACAGAGCCAAGGATCATCAATGCAGAACTGTTTATATTTGTATAGGTCCGAGGATATGTCCAAACATCTGATACAGAGCCAAGGATCATCAATGCAGAACTGTTTATATTTGTATAGGTCCGAGGATATGTCCAAACATCTGATACAGAGCCAAGAATCATCAGTGCAGAACTGTTTATATTTGTATAGGTCCGAGGATGTGTCCAAACATCTGATACAATTACAGAGCCAAGGATCATCAATGCAGAACTGTTTATATTTGTATAGGTCCGAGGATATGTCCAAACATCTGATACAATTACAGAGCCAAGGATCATCAATGCAGAACTGTTTATATTTGTATAGGTCCGAGGATATGTCCAAACATCTGATACAGAGCCAAGGATCATCAGTGCAGAACTGTTTATATTTGTATAGGTCCGAGGATATGTCCAAACATCTGATACAATTACAGAGCCAAGGATCATCAATGCAGAACTGTTTATATTTGTATAGGTCCGAGGATATGTCCAAACATCTGATACAGAGCCAAGGATCATCAGTGCAGAACTGTTTATATTTGTATAGGTCCGAGGATATGTCCAAACATCTGATACAATTACAGAGCCAAGGATCATCAGTGCAGAACTGTTTATATTTGTATAGGTCCGAGGATATGTCCAAACATCTGATACAGAGCCAAGAATCATCAATGCAGAACTGTTTATATTTGTATAGGTCCGAGGAAAT